>CAJUYG010002192.1:10693-37381 GCA_910591675.1 Galerucella calmariensis | reverse complement strand
TTATACACCTAGATGCAACAGTGATTGCATATTTAAGTACCTACCTAATATTTTGTGAAAATAGTAGACTATGGAATTAATGAAACGTCATTATTCCATTTTTAGTTTATAAACAAGTTGTCTGTTTATAAATAGCTATTTGAAAAATGGATAGTGACAGTGAATTTTCAAGCACTCCTCCAGATATAGCAGATTTTGCTTAAAATATTACTCTTCTGCCAACTAAATCCAGAGGTAAATACGATAAACAATAATTGTTACATGTTTTCAACATCACATTCTAATAAAGTGTACTTTTCATGTTTTTTTAAATTATTTGTTTAAAAATAAGGTGATCGAAGAAAAAATCTTGTGTGCAATTCGAGCAGAAAGTGCGTTGCCGCTTTCGGCAACTCTCTGCCTCAAGCGGCAAAGTATCACTTTCCGCTCTTAATACACAAATGGCTATTAATGAAATAATATCAGCTACTATAAAAATTTTAAATAAGTATCTGAAATTATCTATTAACAGTGAAGAGCTAAACTGAGAATTAAATACTTGCAGAGGGCTAATACACGAACTGAATACAAATTCTAATATGAATGCAATGCAACAGATGTCAGATCAGATGTACGTTAAAGAACATTCAAAAATCACAATTGCTAACCAAACGCAACCAAAAGTTCCTAATAATAACATTGATGCCAAACTTCCTTCACTCAAATTGAAGTATTACTTGAGTAATGACTGTGGATATGAAAAGTCGCCTCGAGCTAAACTCAAACTAAGTTGAGTTTGAGTATGAGTGACCCTCAAGTGTCGACTATGAATTTCACCCTTAGTGTTCGAATATATTTTATTATTTGCAAAATAAATGAATATGCAATTATTTCGTGTTTTAAATGCAAAAAATATTAAAAAACATGGAAAACCTAAAAGATTATCATGTGTTTCGTAATCACAAGAGATAAATGTTCATTCAAAATAAAAACAAGTAAAAAATAAAATAATTTGAAGTTTCAATTTAAATGAATTTAATTACATATTTAATCGTAGTTTTTAATTCTGATCAACTTTTTTCAGTAAAATTTTTCGATATTGTCAAATTTAAAGGTACTTTACTCTCGAGTGAAACTAATATTTTTTTACAAACCTCGTATACGATTGAAAAATTTGACATTTGGTGACTGTGTTCTAGGTTTTAGATAATGCAGAACTTTTTATGAGGAATAACTTTTCTTCCTAAAATTAATAATAAAAAAGTTTTTCACATGATTCCAACTTAGAGGGAATTTATGTGTCATATTTTAGTTTTATCTTTAGGGAATTTCACTACGAAAAATATTTCTTCTACTATTAAAGAAATATACATTTTTTTTCCAAAATATTCACGACACCATACTGGCATTTTTTCAACCTCCATCCCAATCCATAAATACGTTTTGTATTCTTGTAATTCAAAAAGATATTTGTAGAGACATCCCATTCGCATGATTGATATTGGAAATGTACATACGAATCGAGAAAAGGGTATTGTATTTGCCAAATTGATACAAACAGAACACACAAAAACATACTTTTTCCTTTTTTATGTAAATCCGCAGTATATATATCGATTTTAGTTAATATGCATTTCACTCTATTATTCCAAAAATAAACTAAAATTATCATTTATCATTTAAATATTAGTGAGTAATGGAATTCTGATTGATAGCTACATATAGTTTGGCAAGTTTATCTGAAGCTACGGGGCATCGGTGAGAGGCGAGGAAACATGGCGCACATCTGTCATAAGCGTACAAATGGCGTGCGGTACCTATTTTACCAAGAAAAATTTAAAATACAAAGTTAACTGACAATACCAACGCCACTGGATAAATCAATATCAGTCAATTGATGAAGTGAGAGGGAAGAACACACGCACGCGCTCGCCAATAAGAAGTCAGGTTTCTATAAAAATCACCAATAATTATGTAATTCGGAGGGTGTGGTAATTATGGTTTTCGTACAACGCTGCCAGAGCTTGAAGAAGCCCATAACAAATTTGGAAAAGTGCTCATCTTTTAATATTCATAAATTGATTGAATAATGAAAAATCCAAGTAAACAAGCACATTAAAGTATTAACATTTAATCATATTGTTAATATTGTTGATAATAAAAAGTCCCTTTTATAATTATTATCACTACATACTTAGCACTTTAGCTTTTCCATAGTTAAACGTAGCAAATATCAAATGTTTTCGACTGCATTCCTTTCACGGCTTCAGATAAACTTGCCAAAGTATACAAGGGTCGGTCATGACATGATAAAGGACGATCGGTGAATGAATGTCAATGAATGTAATAGTTCGTACTGACTACAGCATTTTGCTCCGAACGAACCGAGCGTGTACAAACTAACCGAGCAAACATTTGGTCAATTCGCTCGCGGCATTCGCAGTGCTTGTTGTGTTCGCCGTGTTTTCAGTTTAGTGTCAGTTAGTTCCTTGTGTTCGTCAAGTTGAATAATGGATTTGGGCTCCATTACCACAACTTATTGCACTAAGGCTTAACTCAGACGGACCACAGCGACGCTTCACGACAAATTCATATTTGTAGTTTATCTCAGCGACGGTCGCTTCCTGTGGACGGTATCACCCACAAAATTGTCGTTGTTGGTGGTTCAATGCAAAACACATTGACCCCCTTCGCAATGCGACAACTGGTCAATCCTCGTTTCTTCATACTGAAACTGATGAATACTACCGAACACCATTGTCGTTAATTGAAGTCATCTTCAACGACAGATGACGACAACAGAAACACAAAAGAGTTGCGTCGCTGTGGTCCGTCTGAGTTTAAGGGATTGTTTGCAGTTCCAGTTTTATAAGTTATGGACGCTCAATAATGTCTCAAACAGTTTCTCAACTCAGTGACAAACTGTATAGCATCTGATAGTATCAGGCTGTTTTGAAGGATTTGGAGTGTAAAACTTATAATTTTAAAGCAGTCTGGAACGCAAAAACGATCACCGGTGTTTTGAACTTATCGGAAATTTGATTTGAAGCGGAAACGACCGCATTTGTTCCAAGAAATCACGGACTCATTCAGGTTCCCAAGATCCATTTATATTATCAAAGCTGCTGTACACTGAATCATACAAAAGATTAATTGGAATCTTGTTTATCATACAATTTTATTTTTCCAGACAGGTGCATGATGTTATAATGGATTTTCCTAGCGAGAAATATATAAGGAAGATGTATTGTTCTCTTTTGTTGACGTTTATGCTGCAAAACTGCTAAAATGAAATATGTATATTGTTAATACAGACACGTAGAAAAAGGATTTTTTTTTGGTTCGCCTCACCACAACGACATATTGCAACAGAATGCAAAAAAAAATCGGGAATAACTGAATGTATTAGAATAAAATATAACCAGTTTTCTTTTGCCATAACCCACAAAAAGCATTAAAATTCAATCAGTTTTTGCCTTTCAACAAACTTCCTCAATAACTGTTCGACACATTACTTTAGGGAAAGTATATATTAGGGGGTCAATATCTTGTAGATGTAGGGGATTAATTTCATGAATATTGTAATGTTTTTCTTATTTATTTGAACTGTTTTTACCGTGGGATGAAATTATACGCTCACTATGGCTAATTATTATTGATTTATTGGAGAAACACTTACACTCTATAATAAACTTCATTTATATACACACTACTTAATGTCTACTAATTTATCTACACTCGGTATAATAATTGTCCTAATTTATCTTAAGCACTATTTATATTCACTATCTGTTCACTCACTGTATACTGAAACTGTATATCGATTCACTGTATACTGAACAACTCCCCGACTCACTCAAAAACCCGCGTATATATAGTCCTTTGCAACTCTAAAACCTTCTTGAATATACCATCTCTGCGTATACTTTATAATTCGAAGACGTTCGTGAATAAACCATTGTATTGCCTTTTACGCTTCGAGAACAGTCTGAATATCACCTGCGAAAGAATCTTTCTAGAAAGGTCGCATTTATAGTTTGCGACAGGACCGGCTTCTGAATCAGCGAATTCGTAACATTGCCCCCCTCCTTAATAGTAAGTTCCTCCTGGAAGTCCTGTGTTGCCGGGACTGGATGTTTAAATGGGCAACTGGATCCATTCCTGCACTTTCCGATCGTATGGAAATAACATGGTACTGTCTTCATCGGATACTGATAACGTGGGGAATAGCTGCAGATTAAAATGTGGACATCGGTATCTTCGAAGATCACTTCCACCATATTCCTAATGACTCGCCAATCCAACTGGTTGCGCAAAATCTTAGGCATCACTAGTCTCTTCACGTTGGATTCCATCACGTGGTCTCGAAGACTTCGTAGCGCTTCCCACACATTCCGGTAGGTGGATCGATCTTGAAATTCGTCCTTTGTTACGAGATAGAAGATGTGTTGTGAATGGTGTTTGAGTTTCAGTGTCTTGCCAGGGGTCGGAATCTCTGTTCTGAAAGTTTTTCTGATTGTCCAAACTTCTTTCGAAAGACGAATGCCAAACCTCGTGCATTTTTGGTATTAGCTGGGATGTTGTGTGCCAGTGAATAGTCTTCCGGGAGCGTGAACAAATCTTGTCGCTGCTCTGTAGTAACTCCAAATCTAGCTTCACCGGTATCTCCATATGCGCCCATAAATTCTTCGAAGGCAGGGTCAGGATCTTTCCGCATATGGTTCACTCCTTCTTCTTTGTCATCTTGGAATGGCGCTAGTCGATTTTGGTGGACTACTTTCGGTTTTCCATTGGGGATCTTACTTATGCGATAGAAGCCTTTTCTCCTCGTCGGGTTGTGTAACCATACTTTGTCCCCTTCTTTGAAACTGCCCTCTGTAGCCTGCGTGTCGTACCGTTTTTTCATTCTGTCGCTGACAACTTGGAGATTCGTTCGAACCAATTCGTGTACATCGTCCATCCTTTTCCTCAAATGGATCACGTAGTCTTCTCCCGCTAGATCTTCTCCAGGACGACAACCAAATTCCAGGTCACAAGGAAGCCTCATTTCGCGTCCAAATAAAATTTTCGCAGATGTTGCACCTGTGGACTCATTGATGGCAGATCGATAAGCCAATGCAAATAGGGAAAGGAACTGGTCCAAATCTCCCTTGTGGCTTGAAACTACTTTGGACAGGTATTTCCCAATGGTCCTGTTCATTCTTTCGACCATTTCGTCTGACTGTGGATGCAATGCCGTTTTCCTGGTCTTCTTTCTTCATTCCCAGCTTATCACAAATTTCCTGGAATACATGGCTTTCGATATTCCTTCCCTGTTCGCTGTGAACTTCCAAGGGCACTCCATATCGGCCAATGAATTGTTTCACCAATACATCTGCGACAGTTGTGGCCTCTTGGTTCGGAATCGCGTAAACTTCTACCCATTTGGTAAAATAATCCATCACAACCAGAATGTATTTACCACAATTTTCTGTCGTCGGAAATGGTCCAGCGATATCTAATGCAATCCTTTCGAATGGGCTTCCAGCATTATATTGTTTCATGGGAGCCTTTCTCTTGCGATGTGGTCCATTACTCGTAGCACAATTCGTACACTCCTTAAAACAGTCCTCCACATCGTCGGAGCTGTTCATCCAATAAAACCTTTCACGGACTCGCTGAAGGGTTTTCTTCACTTACAAATGACCTCCTGATGGACTGTCGTGTAACTTCCTCAGTACCTCGGCAACTCTCGATCTCGGGATAACTATTTGTCGTCTATTTTCGGAACCATCATCGTTTTCAAGGACTCGTTTCAACAGGCCTTTTTCCAGGACAAGGGAGTCCCACTGAGCCCAATATGCCTTCAGTGTTGGTGAAAATCTTGACACGTCTTGCCAGGTAGGTCGCCGATTTTCTTGCTTCCATTGCCGGATCATCTTTAGGTGTGTCATTATATTGATCTTCTCTCATCCTGGTGGGTGACCATTCTTCATTGCTTACTGTAGTTCTTGAAACTGCAGCTTCCTTAGATTCCACCTTGTTGCAGTGGGAACAGTCTGGTTGGCACGAACATCTAGACAGGGAGTCGGCATTTCGGTGACTCACACCAGCCCGATGTTCGATGCTGAAATCGTATTCTTGGAGTCGCTCAATCCATCTAGCGATATGGCCCTTGGGGTTCTTGAACTGCATCAACCACTTGAGCCATAGAGATACTGATCGAAGTTCCACAGACTCCACTACCGCCAAAAGTTCTCTTCTCGTGACGCAGTAGTTCCGCTCTGGTTTGGAGAGGACTTAACTGAAATTTCCCAGCACTCTTTTTTGGCCTCCTTGGATCTGTGAGAGTACTCCTCCAATTTCTATGTTGCTTGCATCAGTGTCAAGAATAAAGTCTCCTTCTGGTAACGGATATCCTAGTATCGGTGCCGTGGTTAAATGTCTTTTGAGGGCTTCAAAAGCAGTTTGACAGTCTTCATCCCAATGAAAAGTTCTTGTTTCTTCTGTGAGTCGAGTTAGTGGCTTGGCAATATCTCCAAACTTCCTTATGAACCTTCGATAGTATGTGCAAAGTCCAAGAAAACTCATGACTTGATGTTTGTTGGTTGGTTGCGGCCATTGCTTAATGGAAGCAATTCTACTGCCACTCCTTCGTTACTCACAATATGACCCAGATAGTGGACTCGGTTTTGGAATAACTGACATTTCTTCGGGTTTAACATAAGCTGAGCAGCTTGAAGTCGTTTGAGTACGTCTTGCAAATTCTTCAGGTGGTCATCGAATGTCTTGCCTAATACTACGATGTGGTCTAAATAGACCAAGCAAGTTTTCCAAGATAACCCTCTCAATACATTTTCCATTAGTCTTTCAATTGTCGCTGGCGCATTACAGAGCCCGAAGGGCATGACGTTGAACACTGCCATAATCCGGATCCGGTGGTGAAAGCAGTTTTCTCTTTGTCTTCTGGGTCCATTTCTACTTGCCAATAGCCAGACTTCAGATACAAGGTGGAAAACATTTTACTGCCAGCCAAAGTGTCTAGCGTATCGTCGATCCGAGGCAGAGGATAGCTGTCCTTTTTCGTCACGTTATTCAGCTGGCGATAGTCCACGCAGAATCTGGTAGTTCCATCCTTTTTCACGACAAGCACTACTGGAGACACCCATGGACTAGTAGATGGTTCTATTACTTTTTCTTCCTCCATCTCTTGAATTATTCTTTCAGCTTCCTCTCTCTTCGCTTGTGGTAGCCTTCGAGCTGATTGTTTAATTGGCTTGGCATTACCAGTATCGATTTTGTGTTTGACGGCTGATGCTCTACCAGTCTTCCCTCCTTTTGGTACGAATAGGTCTCGATACTGCAAGAGGAATTCTCTCATTCTCCTTTTCTCAGCTCGATTCAAGGATTGGCCAGTTATTGACAAGATCTGTTCGAATCTGTCATTAGAATTGTCGGTTGTCGTTGTTTGACGAAGTACAGACGTCACCGGTATGCAACATCCAATTCTGGTTTCCTTCTTGAGGGTAATTGGGTAATCGTTCACGTTTATAGCACTTCCTGGGATCTCCTTCGCTGACGTAACCAGTCCTTTTCCAATTAGCGCTCCTTTACCAACCTCTTCGTAGTGGTTCCAAGGTTCCATCATAACCGGTATACCTTCTTCCATGATTCCCTGTAGCCGCGCTACTATCATGGTTTCGCTTCGTGCAGGAAGAACAGTATCTTCCTGTACAGCTGCCAACACCATTCTGCTTTCATGTGGATGAAGGAATACTTCTTCGGAACCCACCTTGATGGTTCTGTTTCTAAAGTCTAACTGGAAACCATGTAAATTCATTACGTCCATTCCCAGAATCACGTCTTCTTCGATGTCAGCTACGATTACCGTATGCGTAAATTTTTCTTCACCAATTCCCAATTGGATTTGCGTCTCTCCATGAACATTGGCACTCTCCCCTGTTGCGGTCCGGAGTCGCAGCCTCGTTGGCAGAAGCTTCTTCTTCTAATCTTCCTCGGCTTTCGTTCTACCATGCTTTTTATCAAGTTGACTAACTGGTCAAATTTATCTTCGTCACCCTCTTCTTGAACGGTCCTAACTTTGTTATATCCTGACGCCTTCGTGGCTGCTTCATATTCAAGAGCAGCAGTCAATGCATCGACCAATGTTTTGGGATGGGCTAAACGAAGCGTCCTCTGCATATCAGGGTCACGTAAGCCATCAATAATGGCCTGGATGCCTAGACATTCCATCATGTTTTCTGGTGCTGATGGATGAGCAAATCGGACTAGTCGGGCGATATCTACTTCATACTCTTGAAGGGTTTCATCACGTCTCATCTGAGATTGGTACAAGTGTTCTAGATGTTCGTGACCATATCGCATGTCCAACCTCTTCTTCAGCTGCTCGAAGTCATCCGTTTCTTCAAGATGTATCGTCGGAAGCACATCCAAGGCTTCTCCCCGAAGCGCGATGGTCAAGTTCACTGCCTTCTCCCTGTCTGACCAATTATTCGCTCTAGCGGCTGCTTCAAATTGTTTTACATAGTTGGTCTACGACATCTTTCCGTCGAACGTTGGGGCCTTGACTCGATCCTCTTTTCTTCTGCTGACATGTCTTGTGTTCCTGAATTTGCCATTTTTCTCTCTTTTAGGGACGAAATTTTATTTTCGACTTCAGCGGCAATGTCATTTTTCATTGAAAAAATATTGGCAGAAATATCGTCCTTCATAGTAGAGATCTTCTCGTCCATATTAGCAGAAATATCGTTCTTCATAGTAGAGATCTTCTCGTCCATGGAGAAAATGTTAGCAGAAATATCATTCTTCAAGGTAGATATTTTCTCGTCAATATTAGCAGAAATGTTAGCAGAAATCGACGAGATTAGGGTGGAGGACTCGTCATTGAATAAGAATGTTTCTGGATTTAAGTCTTCACTTTCCAGTGCTATTTTCAGTCTTTCAACTAATTCACTCTTCTTCCCGGACGTTTCCCACTCGGGATTTTCTAATTCTGCTTTTAGTTCCGTCACTTTCAGGTCACATAGTCTCTTAGCCATTTTTAAGTACCTAATTATTTATTTATATTACCCCACACCTGACACCAATGTAATTTTTTTCTTATTTACTTGAACTGTTTTTACCGTGGGATAAAATTATACGCTCACTATGGCTAATTACTATTGATTTATTGAAGAAACACTTACACTCTATAATAAACTTAATTTTTATACACACTACTCAATGTCTAATTATTTATCTACACTCGGTATAATAATTGTCCTAATTTATCTTCAACACGATTTATATTTACTATCTGTTCACTCACTGTATACTGAAACTGTTTACCGATTCACTGTATACTGAACAACTCCTCGACTCACTCAAAAACCAGCGTATATATAGTACTTCGCAACTCTAGAACCTTCTTGAATATACCACCTCTGCATACACTTTATAATTCGAGAACATTCGTGAATAAACCATTGTATTGCCTTGTACGCTTCGAGTCTGAATATTACCTGCGAAAGAATCTTTCTAGAAAGGTCGCATTCATAGTTTGCGACAGGACCGGCTTCTGAATCAGTGAGTTCGTAACAATATCAAGTGCTTGTACTTCTAGGGGAAAATTATTCACTGCCTCTATTTTACATAAATTACTAATCGTTTCTTAAGAGCTACCCAAATCCATTAAAGATTAGGTTAACATGATGGATTTTTATGGTGGAGCTATAACATTATCTTGTGAACGTTACTTGCTGCAAAATGAGTTACCAAAATTATTGGAGGAATTTGTAAAATAATCCTGTGTATTTTTCTTAGTACCAAGTTTAGTCTACTCAAATAAGTAGTATCATTTTTAATATTACAATATATATTATAATATACAATATAAAATAATACTGTACAATATAAAATACCATAATACAAGCATAACATTAATTAATAATTTTAATATTAAGAATAACAATAATAATTCTTACGATGTAGCATGATGCACTATTGCTTTTGGCTACATTGACAATATTTTATATGGTGATACCGTTTTAAGCAGCAATAAAGATCGATGAATTATTAGTTGTTCTCCACATTATTTATAATTCTAATTGATTCGGTACACAGCTGTATTGACATTTTTTTGAACACTTCATGTCATTTTATGCATTATTTAATGGTTTTCATATACAACGAGCAATATTGCCACTGATAATGTACGAGGTGCAAGCTTTACCAAGATACGGGAAAAAGTTTCCAATGAAATTTATAGAAAATTTTATGCTTTACAATTCAGCTATCACCCATTTTTAATTTATCATTGACCATTAACTAAATATTTAGCAAAAACCATATTGAAAAAAGTTTGGAGCACTATAATTATTATAATATTATTATCTACAATAATGATCTCTAGAATTTTTGTCGTACGATGCGCGGTTCGCGAGATATTTAATAAAACGTGTTTTTCAAGATGGCGGCTGTGAAGTGAAGCTTCACCCATGACGCCAACTTGGATTTACATTCAAGGGAAACCCCTGAACATATTCATACACAAAAATACCTGTTTCCGTACGTTTTTTACAAAAAAGACCCGGCTCTTGGCCTATAGTGGGGAAAATGGAAGCACCCATAGCTGCGGTTCTACTTAAACTGTCGTGTCTCATTTTCACCAATATAATATTGATAGTACTGTTAAGATTTGGCAAAAGCAAGTTTAATATTCGAACTGAACTACATATTGGTGGTTCCTCTTTAGTTCTAATAACACCTCAGCTTTTTCTTCCCAATTGAAGAGGTCTAGATGTGGTGGTTTGGTTTATTCAAGGTTTGACTAGCTGACGTTCCAAAATTTTTGCCAGGCGTTTTAAATATGGTCCCCAATAGTAATGTTAATTGAAGGAGATGAGTAAACATTATGAATAATTTTCGATGAAATGAAAGAAATTAATTTATTAAAATCTACATTATATTTAAACCTATGTTCAACTTAAAGTTGTGACGCGTTTCGTTAACACAGTAGCTTTCTCTCACACGAGTGGAGGTATAATGAAAAATTTTCAATTTATACAGTGCCTTAATACTGAATTTTACGGATATTGACAATAATATTATAATCTATTTACATGGAAATAAAAAGTGTCTAAATATGGGATTAACTAAAGTACAACAATCTTACCGGAAGCTTTCTAGGTAAACTGGTTAGTTGGGCCAAAACAAATTACTGTAATTGAGTCCCTTCAGCTC
Organism: Galerucella calmariensis; assembly: GCA_910591675.1. Taxonomy (NCBI): domain Eukaryota; kingdom Metazoa; phylum Arthropoda; class Insecta; order Coleoptera; family Chrysomelidae; genus Galerucella; species Galerucella calmariensis. The sequence goes on along the minus strand of CAJUYG010002192.1, from coordinate 26,182 downwards.
TTCTTCTGTCTTAGCAGCCATGTTAACATGCTGCAGACTCTTCAAAGGAATATACGTTTCAATTTAATAAAAACAAAATTCAACCATGTCTCTGTAAAATAACGAAGTTAACTAAAGCAGACTGAAGTTTTCTAAGGAAGACTACTGATATAGAGCTGCCAAGATAAATTTGTCGACTTATAGAATTATTTATCCAAGCTCGACATACACTTGAGATTCACCTTCAAGGCTTGACCGAGGTAATCATGTGTCGTATATAATGAAAATTCATTTTAAAATTTGTCGGTGGCAGCAACAGGTTGAAATAAGCCATCTCTATCAAGAAGGTTGAGTGTATATATATATCAAACGTTTTACCTTGCTGCTCTTCGCGTGTAACAAGTACGTGTCTAGAATATATTTTGTTTATTTCCATAATATGAATTTTCTTTGGGATTATAATTGCAGCGTCGTATACGTCTCCTCTAGCTTTTAGTTCATTACATTTCTCTGTCTAACTTAAATACCAGCACTCACGTAACATAACATATTATTATAGTTAAATCACAATAACTGCTTTGCTGACAAGACTGAATGCTTACAACTCAGGGTGGCATAAGATTTTTTACAAATTAACTGACCCTTTTTAAAAATACCATTGTACGCCCATGGCAAATGCCAATTTCCACAAATAAACGAGCCTCCTTTGAAAATTGTAATTTACTTTTACAGATGAATCAGTATGATGATTATTGTTATTGGTTTTTGAGTTTAACTCAAGTTATGATTTCTTTTTGATAATTTAATTTGATTCGTACTCTTTAAAGTCAACTTCACCAGTCATGTCTTCTTCCTGGATGTCCATAAATTGTTCAAATGAAAATGAATTTTTTGTCTCTCCTTCAAAATCACCTGAATCTTCCTCTGTTGTATTCAATTGATCATTTGAGCAAGACTGACCTTGGTATGTGGTAGGTACACGCTGGAGAACACAGTAACCACATCTGGAATTTTTCTGAAAGAGTGGAAGTGAAGTTTTAATCGGTTCTAAAGTATTATTTATTAATTTCCAGCTCCAGTTTTCTTTCGACTTTTGACACTTTATTCCTATAATGGCGAACTCAAGGTCTACATCGGCTCTATAGTCTTGTCAAAGCACACAAAATATCTGTAAAGTGCCGCAAAAATTGCAAAACACTTGAAAATTCAAAATTGAGTATTTAAAAGTGTTGTGATTAACATGAAACTTTACGAAAATCGCTAAGTAAATTTTTGTTTTTTTTGTTTTTTCACTCTAATTGTTTAAATAATGAAATTACAGGAAAATGTTCATATCAAAAATTGTAGCTAATACATTCTACTAAATTTGCCTGAACATTTTTTTTGTATCTGTATTATTTTTCAAAATATACGAGATTTCCCTAGTAGTATTTTTGAACATTAATTTTCATGTTTTTAATTTCACGATAGTAAGTAAACAATGGAATTGAGAAAAAAATCTACAAATACATTGAAAAAAAAATTTTTTTTAATGTATCATCATTGATTTTCCACGTTTTTTTACCAAATTTCTCTAATTACCAATAATAAATAGAAAAATTAAATTATATAACATGGCGTACTTCAAAGATTATGTCGTAATCTTCAAATTTTATTTGAAACTTTTTCTTGTATCTGCATTCTCCACAAAGACACATACGATTTTCATTGAACCTTCATTTTTTTGACCCCACTTAATTTTCTTCCTTCATTGTTTCAATAACAGAGTCTATTTTTAATGTAATTTGTTGAAATTTTTGTTGTTAATACTTTATTTTTATTTTGTTGCTATTACGCGGCGGCGCGTATAAGCTGCTCTCTCACCTGCTTTTTCACCTTTATTTGTGCTCCCTTCTCTTTCTTACCTGAGCCATAGATGTGTTCTTTTGTATCGCGATCACTTCTTATAGTCTGTACAGAAAGTACGAGGAGTAATAAACCCTAATTAAGTATGCAAAACCTTTACAGGGCGCACCATGAAATTTTTGATAAATCTCTTACTTTAAATTACATTTCTTCCGTAAATCCAAAAACCAGGTAGATCGACCCCGTATTTGTTTCAGTTGTAGCAAAATTTAGGGTTTCTTCATTGTTAAAGGATTAGCAGATAAGCAATAACGCAATGCAGTGGTGTGTATTTTGGGAAAAAAATACGTTTTAAATTATAATATAATAAAAAATGAAAAGAAATAATTATTGGAATACATTTTATTCTATATCCGACTCGGAAGAGGAAGAATCGTTGTTGACATTAATAATAATAAGGTTGATTAAATCATCACAAATATTATAAATTTTCAACATATTTGCCTCTACTTTGATAATATGCTCGATACAGTTTGTCCAATTTTCCTTACTAACATGACTTACAGCACTCTCAAACAATTTCACAACATCGTTTATTTTAAAGGTAGTATTTTTTTTCCAACTTCCCCCTTTTCCTGAGCCCATATTAATTCTATGGGATTAAGTTCACAATGATAAGGGGGAAGTCGAAGAACTGGTATACCACGAGAAGAAGCCATTTCTTCTACAATGTAGGTTTTGTATTTATTCTTGTTCATTTTTGCAATTCTGTAAAGTTCTTTTCTTAGTGGATCTTTTGGAAACCTAATATTTTTCGAAATAAGCCACTCCAAAAGCTTTGCTTTACGCCAACGACTTGTGGGCAATGCTTCTCGTAACCGTGAATGGTAACTTGCGTTGTCCATAACAATAACAGCCCCTTTTGGAATCAGATCCAACATTTGAACAAACCATTCCTCCAAGACATCCCCATTCATATCTTCGTGATAGTCCCCCGTGCGTTTTGAAATAAAAGTTAATAATCCACCATCAACAAAACCTTCAGAACTTCCAACATGGACAATGATAAGTCTTTTTCCTTTTCCAGATGGTGGATGCAAACCTAACGACAAACCTTCCACGAATGCCTGCCTTCCGCTTTTAATGTTTTCATCTTGCCAAGATTTGGAAACTGTATATCCAGCATTTATACACACATATATACAAAAATATATAAAATAATTATTGTTACAGATTGGTTTGTTTTCTATTATGAATAAACTGTGTTGCCTTTCTTTATCAAACTTACTAAAATTTATGTACCTCTATCACTTTTTTTTATTAAAATTAGTACATCCCGTTACCTCTGACCTAAATCGTATATTCTTTAGCATAGCTGCAACTCATTCGTTCAATACAAAATGTACCTTACGGTATACCCTCTTAAAATATATTTTGGTACGTCTATGAAATCTACTTAAATGAATGATATAATAGGTTCATCATGAAGTTCACAAATTTTTATATAATATCATTATCACTATAAAAAGTTGTAGAAGGTTTGCTGAAAGACAACTGATTTAAGTATTTATTGTAAATAATTGTCTATAATTTAAAAAATCTGATATCTATAGAAAAACTGTATAGTATTTTCGAAAGTAGACACTTCAAAGTATTCAGTGGTAAAGTTGCATTGAATTATATTAATTTCGAAAAAAGATATAATAGGCATCACGACAGTATCAAAAAATCGTCGATATAATGGTTTTAGTCAATACTCAATACACTCATTTTCTGTGTTTTGTTGTTATGAATACTACTGATTACGCATTTGGATTGATCTTTTATTATTTTACGTGTGATTTATCGTCTCCACTCTACTATAACAATGAAACCAAGTTTTGTTAAGGTAAATAGCTTAAATTTGTCCAGGATTTATGTAATGATGTTGGGCGATTTCCTCGCAACGAATCAGGAATTTTGCTCGTCTGAGTTTAGAAACGTGAAAACTTCCTTGTGAGTGAATTTTGTATTCATCTTCACCCTAGATACAACCAACTTAGATATAATCAAACTAGTTTCAAGCTCATGCGAGTTTATTCAACTTTCATAGGTTGGCATATAAATTTATGGGGCATACCTCCTGGTTTCATACGTACTTGTGATACTGACCCCATCACATGATACTGCATATAATTTTCCATATCATCTGGCAACTGCAAAAAGAAAAGTAAACAATTAAAATTGATAATGAGAATTATAGACAAGACCAAAACAAACATAACCTCAATAAATTAGTTATTCCATAGCCTCAATATTTCAACTATTCCACGTCAAACAAAAGTTTTATGTTTGAGAAATATAAATATAATATGATAACATACTCACAACAAAGTGCTCTTCACAGAAATAAAGTGGCGAATTCGTCGTTCTGGTTTCGCCTTGCCATCTTCAACCACTTATCTCTTATTATTTTCTTGTTTGGAACATGTACAAATACTTTGTTGGGTGTTCTTATTGATGTGTTTTTACACTGCGGTACTGCACACCACTTATAAACTTTGGAATTCATTTTTATGACAAGAATTAATTTAATGTTCTGTTTACTTTCTTCGCTACGCATAAACACAATGACATGTTTACCTAGGCGTGACGTCAGAGCCAACGCCATGACACCTGCGAGCTGTTTAAGCGCACTATTTAAAAAATATCAGTAAAATGGCTTCAAACTTCGTTAAACTTAAGTTTATTACCGAAATAAAGGTTTTTTCGTAAATAGTGAATGTGTACCTACATGACGGAAGAGTATTTCAAAATCTATCGTCACGCCTATTGAATGAAGTCTTGAAAAAACAACTAAAATTAAGCATGCAAAAAAAACAGATTTTCAGGAAGCATTTGCTTAAAATTCGAAATATTGTTTTATGCTCATTTGCAATGCTAAATCTAGAAGGAATTATCGCTTGGATGAGTATTAATTAAATAGGAACTATAATTGTTTTTTGACTTTTTAGCTCTAGCTTTTTATAAATAAACTGATTTTACAGTTAGAAAATTTACTTTTTCTAATTTGAAAGTATTTCTATCTGAAAGCTGAGATCTCTCTCTACATTTTACATGTGTTTATTTATTTTTTCAGAATGTTATAACCCCAAAATTATTAACTTTTAAGTCGAGCGGTTAATAAATTTGGCTCCCGGGCCGTTCGCGCGTAACTACGAATTGACTATCACATTATATTTATCTCCTAAACTTTACAATTTACAGAGAAACTTTTCAGATAAAATTTGTGGATAAATGTATCAGCTATAATTTTTGTTGTAAGCATTTTTCTGTATTTTCATTTCAAACAATTAGAGTGAAAAAACAACATACAAATAATTTACTCAACGATTTTCCGGAAAATTGCATTCCTAGCATGGTAAAGTTTTTCTTATGTTGAACACAACCCTTTTAAATACTCAATTTTAAATTTTCAAGTTTTTTGTATTTTTTGTGAGGTTTTATGTGTACTTTGACTAGGCGTTTTTTATTTCAAATGTCTAAATTGACCGGACTATACTCGTTGTGTCGTGGTTGGTTTTAAGGATATTCTAAATTCCATACCGTGATACAAGAAAAAGATAAAAAATACTCGCAGTTCCAATACAAATACCCACATAACGTGTTGCCTCTGAAAAAAAAATATCTTGATCTCGGATTCTTTGAAGCGAAGGTTTCAGAAATTGGTTATCAACTTGAATAAAGGTCCTGTTTGCGAATTGAAAAGTTCGAAAAATTCATGGTATAATTTCAATTAACAGAAGTTTACCGCTGAAAGACAGACGAACAAGATATAATTTTAGAGATATGCTTAGATATCCAGAATTCAATTAAGAAGTTTTGTTTTCTGGTCTCCCGGCAGTAATAAAGTAGGTGCCGCAAACTAAGTTTATGCAGTTAATGTTCACGAAACTACAACTGGGAACATAAAAATTTTAATATGAATTTCAGGGATGTGTTCACAATTTTTAAAACATTGTAGTTATAGTTTATTTCTTAATCTCTGACAGCACAGTAGCCTCATTAAATATTCAAATAGAAATTTATCTTTTACAGAGTGATCCTAAGAATTTTACAAGTAAATACTAAAATTCTAATGCAAAACAAGTAGGTGTCTGTATTGGTTATCTATACATCCCTGTTTCAGCTCAAAATACAATATGGTAAGAAACTGAACAATGCCAGATAAACGATAAATATTCCGGCAGTGGCGGAGATTACGATATTAGTTTATTCTGCTTATTTAATTAGATTCGGTCGACATTACAGTTGAAATAAAATTCATTCGTTCAGGCCTATTAACAAGTTACATTTTCATTTTTATTAAATTAAAAAGAAAATATAGTTTAATTTTTATAATTCAAATTTATTGACAATGAATTAATGTATGTCAATTAAAGTAAACATACCATTTATAGGAAATATAAAATTCAATCTATAGTATCATCCTCTTCGCTGGCCATACAAGAATCATCCGATGACTCGTCGAGAGAGATCACTATCGGTTCTATAGTTTGTTCTATGAGGTTATCTAAAACCCACATTTTCTCTTCCTCTTTAATTACATGATTCACAGCATCTCTCCAGTTCTCTTCAGTTATTGTTGTCAATGAGTACTTCATTAGTTCACGAACATCTTTCATTTTAAATGTTTTATTATGTCCAGCTACATAACCTTTCATTTGGGCCCATATTAACCTTATCGCATTTAATTCACAATGCTATGGCGGCAAACGAAGCACTGTTATCCCACGATTCTTGGCTATTTCATCAATAAAAAACTTTTTGAATTGTAGCTTGTGATCTGAAGCAACCTTTAAAAATTCTTTTTTCAACATGTCATCTTCAAATGGTATATCTTTTACGATTAACCAGTTTCTAATATCAGCTTTTCTCCAAGAGGTAGATGGAAGATTTTCTGTTAATCGCGAATGATAAGTGGCATTGTCCATAACGATTACAGCATTATTTGGAATTAATTCGACCATTTGTGTAAAATACTCTTCAAAAACATCTGCAGTCATTTCTTAATGATAGTCTTTGGTTGATGTTGACTGAAACTCCAGTAAACCACCTTCAACGAGCCCTTGATTGCATCCAATATGCGTTATTACAGTTATCAGAACCAAACATGAGCCCCGGAAAATATGCGAACTAAATTAAGGTCGTCTCAAGCAGCCAATCAAGAGCCAATGTTAACGATTCTCCATTAGTAATTGTTAAATATAATCGAAATAATATGACCGAGTGATTTCATCAACATACATCATTTTATTCATTCTGTATCAGTGTTGTCAATGTGAGGATGATTATCCGATTTTTAGACAATTTCACTAATTTTGATACAATAGTTTTTCGAATATTTTGTAGAAGGGATATATAAAATGGCTATTGTTTTGGGGGATTTTCCATATTGACTGGGGTCGAATACTTTATTCAGATAACCAATGTGTCCTTTGGTAATTTTGACAAATTCTGATAATTTGAATAGTATGTTCGGGTAATTTTCATTTTTGCATCGGCAACACTGGACTGTAACCAGTTCATATTTTGTTGCTTTCCATAGAAACTTGACCCTTCTTTTTCATGACATTAATAAAGTCATGTAATTTGAAAATATAGACATTTAGGGCGAACGGTAGTTTTAGTTTTGGTCCAATATAAATTTTTTTATTAATATTTAGAGTTACATTTTTAACAAGTTTGACTTTGTTTACATATCTCTTAACAGTTGACATTTATGGTATCGATGTTTGGTTATCGATTCAAAATATCGAATAGTTACTACAAAAATACAACTACAGCGACATGAACACGCCCACCAGGGCTCACGTTTGCTTCTGCCAACTGTATTAGTCGGCGACCTTTACCGATAGGAGTTTTCAGTCCAGTAGATAAACCTTCTATGAAAGCTTGACGACTGGTTTTAATACTTTTGTCCTGCCATATTTTTTTCACTGAATGTCCTTCATTGAGCCATGTATCATCTAGATAATAGATTTGTCTTCCCTCCTGTCTGTATTTTCGGATATCTCGTAAATACTGTCGTCTCCAACATATTATTTGCTCGTTGTCGATTAGCACTGATTTACGACTTTGCTTCTCCCAAGTAAAATTTAATTTGTGTAATATTTTCCACAGTTTCCACAGTTTTTCGCCCTATGTCAGGCAAATTCTTGTCCTCCTTTACCATACTTAGAATTATGTCGAGGGTTGGGATCTCTTTTTTAGAATATAATTCGTGTACTTTTCGTCTTATTGTATTTTGCATATGTTCATCAAGGTCAAGTGGTTTTCTTCCAGTTGACTTTTTAGGTGGAGATATATTTCCATTTTTCCTCTTCCTTAGAAGCCTGTAAATAGTAGATTCACTAACTCCTGTCATATTGGAACATGTCGAAACTATATTTCTAACAGTAGCAGCCGGTATTTGATGTACAACAGCATCATGCACATTTAACACTACAATCTTCGTTTGTAAGCTAAGCACGCTCTTACACTTTACTGGGGTGAAACTTCAAGACATTTTTCACAACACAGTTAACACTTATGGAACGTAAGCAACTCTGAGCAAAACAGCAAAACAAATTATACAAATTTGGGCGAGACCAAGTTTCACCGTAAATACCAGCAAAATTTCTAAGTAGTCATTAGGACAATCCCTAGTAGGACCCTATTGTAATGTTTCTTGGAAATTATCAAGTTGTTTTAACTAACCGAATTCAGTTTCATATTACCTTTATATATCAGATCGGGTATAAAATTAAATAGTAAATAAATTCCTTAGATGAACGGTGACGCTTATGGTTTACTACCTGACTAGCATCTGTGACCCTTTCACGTGCTGTCAGACAATAAGAAACAGGCTATACAATATCTGTTTAGGTATTTCTAGGTCGACTTTTTGATCCATAGGAAGCGAGCTAAAGACTATAAAATAAATCTCCTTAACATCTCCTGGATACATTCATTTTATGTGCTTACGCTGACACTGACACTGATTGAACTGCCTCAAAGTGCAAAGTTTCTGCCACATTTACTGATAGAAAACGAGAGAACAGGTAATAGATGCCGAAATAAATTAAAGTATTCAACTACAGTTAAATTGCAAAAGTAACCGAACTCTTTTGTTGTGACATAAAAAAGTAGGATACTTTTTAACGTCTTTTCCCATTTATTGGCAAATAAAAAACGTTCGTCAAAGAATCAAAAGACGTTCTTGTAGGTAAATTTGAATTGATAAGATAGAAAACTTTTAGTAGGGACGGATAAAATCAATAATTCTTATACATTTCTGGTTCAACTTCGATGCTTATAGTAAGTAGTAATGAACAAATAAATTTATTTTTTAAACGAATTCTTGTAGACGGAGAGCTGGCTGCAGAAAAAACAATGTATAAGGTACATGATACTTGACTAGCTGGATAAGTTCGATTACAGTTCTCAAACACTAAGCACCCAGTCTGTCTGTGTGGTTAGGAAGATTAAGTACGTAATAGCCGATCAAAATCGATAATTTTTGTGAAAAAAAAAATGATAAGCCTCATGATTAAAAGTTACGCCAAATAATTATTTAACATTAATTAAAACTAAATCCAAAATGACAGACAAAAAAACGAATGATAACACCGAGGCAGACGCCGATGAACATCGTGGTCCCGAGCGCGCTTCACCCGCTGTATGAGGATTTATAAATTATTCAATTTTCAATGAAAACAATTTAGAGAGTGATCATTTTCTAGCTAAAAGCATGCTATTTCTAATGGTGTAAATTAAAACATTAAAAATAATTAATAACCATGAACAATTTGAGTATAAAATATAATAATATAATAATCATACGAAATGCTCATACATGTAGATAATTAAAATATTTATTTTATCAGCAAATATTTTTAGAAAAATGCTGATTTAATTGGTTTCGCTACACGTGTCTGAATCATCATACTCCATGTCATTTTCACTTTCGCAATCAATGTAACTTTCTGACTCCACGTCGTTGGATTCTGAAAAAAACAATTGAAAATGAAACATGAATACAAAAAATATAGATTAAAAAGAATCACAAAATATTCTCACCTTCATCCTGCTCTTGATCAATAATAACATCTTTCACAGTGGGTGGTACCTGAGGTCCTGTGAACCACATGAATTCATATTTTTCATCTGTTTTTACCCATCCAAGGTTTTCAGGTTGCATGTGAGTCGGTATTTTTTTGTGAGCGTGGGTCCATAGTCTTGCGATGTATAATGCCCTGAGAAGTTGTGGTAGTAATTCAGCTGCACAAGGAGCCATTGATGAAGCTTCTAAATTTTGTAATTTCTTTTTTTGAAAAGGTTCTTTGATATTTGATATTATGCGTTGTATATGTACGATATTCGAAAAAAAATTAGTAAACTATTCCACTGTAATTCCTAGGTTTTACTATAATTTAATATCATTCAACCTTTAAAAAGTGAATATTCCACTATTTTCCAGGATAAATTTAACTATTCTTAAGTAGAAATTTCACTTTTTCAAATAGTCATATAATTTTGACTATTAGTTTTTGTTTTTTTATTATTTAACCATTAAATTAGTGAATATTCACTAATTTCAAAGCTAAAAGTCAGCAACAGAGAATCAGTTAAATTTGAATAATTTAGATTTAAAGAGTATATTTTGTACTTAAATTGTTTATGGTTATATTAATTATTTTTAATGTTTTAATTTACACCATTAGACCACCATTACACCATTTACACCATTAGCTAGAAAATGATCCCTTTCTAAATTGTTTTCATTGAAAATTGAATAATTTATAAAACCTCAAACAGCGGGTGAAGCGCGGCGTCTTAAGCGTGAAGCGCGCTCGGGACCACGATGTTCATCGGCGTCTGCCTCGGTGTTATCATTCGTTTTTTCTGTCATTTTGGATTTAGTTTTTATTAATGTTAAATAATTATTTGGCGTAACTTTTATTCATGAGGCTTATCATTTTTTTTTCACAAAAAAAACACCACTTTGTTGCCGTCTGCCGACCATTTTACTTCCATGAAAATGTCTGCCGATAATTTACACATTCCCTAACAACAAATCCTACATATTGACAAAACTTTTATCCGTGAGTCTTATCATTTTTTTTCTTTCAAAAATTATCGATTTTGATCGGCTATTACGTACTTAATCTTCCTAACCACACAGACAGATTGGGTGCATAGTGTTCGAGAACTTTAATCGAACTTATCCAGCTAGTCAAATATCATGTACCTTATACATTGTTTTTTCTGTAGCCAGCTCTTAAACTATTGTGCCTGGATTACTATCGCTATTGGCACACAGCGTAGAGATTCCACAAATGATTCAACATTAAATTTATATTTCTATTCCACTGTTAAGTTTTGGCTTCTTTGAGGAACTGGGAAATGCTTTTTTATCTGGATTAGCATTTCTTTGGGGCTCTGCTCCAGTTATATTGGCTTGGTGAGAGCGTCGACAATATACTAGTAAATGTCTAACAGTGAGAACGGTGAGAATTATTTGAAAAATGAGGGCGACAACCCAGCACTGTAGTGGAACGCGTTTGATGCGATAATTACAGTCAAGCAAGGACGAACATGGTTAGTACTTGGATGGGTGACCATGCCAGGAAAAACCATCGTAAAGGGCCCGTACAGCCTGCAGCGGACTAGCATATCACAGCTCGCAGGCATTATACCAATGAGCACGAGGTATAATGTAGATATGCCGTCTTTCGGAGGAGACGTAAAACCGAGGTCCCGAGTCCATGGATGTTGGGCTTCGTGAAGAACGCTACCACTGGTTGGAACACTAGTGGGTTCGCCAAAATTTCCGGTTAGAGGTAGAGTGCTCCCGGCGTCGGTGATTAGCCTCAGTCGCAGAAATAGACCGACGTTAAATAACAAAATAAAAAATAATAATACTTGACAAATGTGAGAAATCACCTGAGATCATATACAGTGTGGAGACCACTTATGGAATAAAATTCTTTATGTCATTATTTTGGAAAATTATAAAAAATGCCGAGACACGTCAATTTTTGAATTGAGTTGTGCGTTATGTAAACATAAATGTAAATGTACAGGGTGATTCACGCAAGTATGCCATAGTCGCTGTTGTTATTTTTAATGAAACACCCCGTATATTTGCATATTTTTGAAATCATCTTGATGAACCGATTCCAACAAACTAAATAATGTATGGTCAATTATGAATTATACAGGGTGAAATTTTTATTTTTACAGTTATTAAACACATACATAACATACCTGATGTATTTGATTTTAATACATTAAAATAAATGCTCAAAATGTTCTCCACCTAGTTGTTGGCAATAGCACAGTCTCCTATAGAACTCCCTAACTTTGTTTAAAGTTTGAGGTGGAATATTCCGTATTTCTGTAGTTATCCTGTCTTTGAGGTCTACAATACTAGTTGGTTGTGTTGCATATACTTTGTTCTTGAGATAACCCCACAGAAAAAAATCTTGCGGCGTAAGGTCTGGCGATCTAGCTGGCCACTCAATAGTACCTCTTCGTCCAAGAAGATTTCATCTAAATAAGTTCTTACCATTAAAGCATAATGGGGTGTTGCCCCGTCTAGCTGGAACCAAACATTTTCATTCGGTAAGCTAGGATCTATTGCGTTGGGATATAAGTTTGCCAACGCAGGGATAACTTCATTTCTAAGCATATTTAAATATTTTTCAGCTGTCAAATGTCCATCTATAAATATAGGACCAATAATATGGTCGCCTATGATACCGGCCCAAACGTTCACCTTTTGAGGGTACTGAGTATGTGTCTCACGCATCCAATTAGGATTCTCTGCTGACAAATATCTACAGTCCTGTCTGTTTACCTCTCCATTCAATGTGAATGTTGATTCGTCAGAAAAAAGAATATGGTACCAAGAGCTATCTCAGTTCTGTTCAGCTTATTTATCAATATTTCGCAGAAATCCATTCTACGATCTGGATCGTCTTCTGTTAACTCCTGCACAAAAGTTAATTTGTAGGGATGAAGTTTTTCTTTAAGAAGACATCTTAGAACAGTTGTATGACTAATATTATTTCCACGGGCAATTTGACGTGTATCTACTTGAAGTTGGATTCTCTTCGACACTTAACAAAATATCCACTTTCACATCATCTTCAACGAAGTGTGGTTTTCTTTTCAATGGTTTGACATGTCCAAGTTCTCTGAATTGTGCATGAATTTTAGATACAACACTTTGTGAAATATTAGACAATTCGGAATACCTGTGATTAAATAAGTTTGCCACTTCAACTTGACTTCTGCAGTTTTCCCCGTACCCGATCATCATTAAAATCTCAATTCGGTGAGTCTCAGTTAAATATTTCATTGTTATGTCAACAAGGAAAGAGTGTTTGACAAAGATTTTACTTTTTCAATATAAACTGTCAACACATCAAGAACTGACAGAATAGAAAACAATCCACATTATTTACCGATTTTGTCTCATTATTGGCGTTTTTAGGCAATTTTTAGGTATTTATGATAAAATTCATGGGCGTAGCAGGTTTTGTTTAATATACAAATACGTCTAATAATTAGTTAGTTTAGATTTTTGATAAATCCATATTTAGCTAATATAAAAAAGTACCAATATTTCAAGTGTAATAAATTATTAATTTTAAAATTTCATAATTGACCATACATTATTTAGTTTGTTGGAATTTAAAAAATATGCAAATATACAGGGTTTCATTAAAAAAAACAACACCGACTATGGCATACTTGCGTGAATCATTCTGTACATTTAAATTTATGTTTACATAACGCACAAGTCAATTCAAAAGTTATGTGTCTCGGCCTTTTTTATAATTTTCTAAAATAATGACAAAGAATTTTATTCCATAAGTGGTTTCCACACTATAAGATAGCCTACGTGAGATGATAACCAGATATGTAAACTTTAGTTTAGTTATCTCTGATGAGTAGGCAGAAGGAGTCATGAAATCGTACTTAACCATAAGTTTCATTACTATCCTTACCCGTCTCTTGTTAGGGTTTATCCAGAAAACCTTAACGGATCGCGGAAGTATTTCCGAACATATATAGACATGACTATTTCCCTTGTTTCAATTTCCACCAATCACAAACGCACTATTTTGGATAATAAATGGTTTCTAGATGAAAAAACTGTATGACAGCACCTGTGAGCATTTTTTTTGACCTTACCCGCAGCAAAATTTGACAGTTGTCACCAAAAATTACAATACCTTTGATATGGCATTTATTATGGTCAACTAGGACACCAGAAAACATTTTTTTCTCCGTTTGGCAGCAAATATTAATTTTGCTGACACATATCAATCAGCAAAGTATTACTTTTCCTGCCTAGGCAGCAAAGTGATTATACTCAATTGGAATAAAACATTTGACGTAAACATTTATTAGCAATTATTACATAACACTTTTAACAAGAATTTAAAAACATATGTTTAGTTGTTATTAACATTGATGGTAAAATTACTACACTAAACGAATAGGCCACCTTTTCTTTCCTCAGATAATTTGCAAATACAATATCCTCCTATATCATTATGAACAATCGGAGAAAAAATTATATGTTCAACTCGGCAGCAAAGTAGAATGACTGCCTTAGCTAAATTCCTAGCCTCGCTACGCTCGGCTATGAATTCAGCCTCGGCAGTCACTCGATTACTTTGCTGCCTAGTTAAACAAATAACTATTTTTCCATTTTATTGTCAATAAATTTTGTAATATTGTTTTTAAACAATGCTAGTCAGCCTATTAAGTGGAAATTAGTGGCTTTGAAAGTGATTCTATGGCTAAAATTGATCTGGCGATTGAAAAAGTGTACCATACAATACCATTAAAACCCATACGTCAATATGGAAGTCAGCAAGTCAAAGGAATACGAGTTTTTGAAAACTATACAAATTTAGAGCAACTAAACCTAAAAGATTGGGCGTGGAATGTGAAGAAAGAAAACTGTGAAAATTACAAAGAACTAGTTGTAGATACAATCTGGAACACAGTTGCAAGAGGTGTTCTGTCACCAACACTCATGCTTTTTGTCAAAATATTACTCAGCAACGTGTTTTTTCGATTTTTGTCAGAAAAGTTAGTAAGCAACAGCTAAATTAGGACTATATAGCTGATAACCCATCCATCATCCACAGTTCCAAAGAACCTACTTGCTCGAAAATTACCACGGTTGAATGCCAAAGACCAATTAATTTTTTTACCCAACAAAAAACGGAATAAGGTCGAGTTCATAGCGTGTGTCTCAATTTATTCCATTGCTAGCACTCAACGTGTCGGAAATTCTCTTCGAGATAAACGTCAATATAACGCTCTTATATTTCTTGTTAGGTACATTTTATTTGCTACAAATTACATTTGGCAGAACAAATTGATTGCATTCTGCAACTAAATTTGATTGATGCGGAATAAATTGCTAGTTGATTTGAATAACTGTTTTTTTTGTCGTCGTTGCTTTACTTCGTACAGTTCTGATCGATATTACTTCCAGCTGAAGTTTTAAGAAATTTAATACAAGATGTGATATCAAAATTAAAACTACTCGAATTAGATTAAATGTTACTGTAACGTTTATTCTAATTTATATTTACAATTAATTTATATTTACAG
>CAJUYG010002192.1:0-10683 GCA_910591675.1 Galerucella calmariensis | reverse complement strand
GAAGTTCTGGTGGATGCGCTGGGTTTTTCTAGATGTTACGTGTTCCATATCATTCTCGAAAATAAGGCGGAGGAGCCATAGTCGTATCATATGGGAATTTCACTGGGGGCACTAATTGAGCACATAAATGCAGCAGCTCGCGTAACATTACGTTAAAGATTCCAAACAATCTAATAAGATTATACTTCAGGTTATGTTCGGGGCGAGTAAATCTATTAGATCCTCCATTACGACTCGTGATAGTATATTAGTCACCAAGGTGGTAAAGACTATTGTCCGAGCACTAAAATTTATTTCGTTTGGGGATTTGCCCCGAGCTTAATATTGTGCGAGGCTTATAAATGTCTTCCCCACCATGGTGTTTATACAATTTTTTCCACTACTATCCAAATTTAAGACAAAAATTAAAAATAATTCACAAACGCACCACGAGAACGGTTTACCCCGTCGTCTGACTCAGGCCCGCGCCGTCCATAAGGGCAGGAATGGCCATGGGTGCTGAGTACCTTGGCGCGCCGCCTAGACACTTTATTTTTTCAACATTTAAATTTTTAGTATTAGAATTTTTAGTTTTTCTTCATTCTTAATCTTAATCTGCAACATACCTTCATGTTTCCTCTATTGTCATTATTTAATTTTTATTTCGCATCACCACAGGGGGATACAGAATTATACAAAAAAAGAGAGTATATATATTGAGGGGAGGGCGCATTTTTGTTCCTTGCCCAGAGGCGCATTTGAAGCTAGGCGCGGTCTGACTGTCAAGTACCCTGTCAGCTTTCGATATATAGTAGCTGCGTTCGTTATTTCCATCGCAAAGGCGAAGGATTTTTGGTCACGTGATCACAAATTAATCTGAGCAAATTGCTTTTAACGAACGGCCCGACCAATCATACATATAAACGAACTGTCTTTCATTTTAAAGACTACGATTTTTTTGTTTGATTTTGTCGTTTTAGATTTTATTTTTTATTATTTACTACTATGTCTAGCCCTGAGGCAATTTTGGATGCTATTCATGGTCAACAAACAGTACGAGATTTTTCTAATGACAAGAGTGACTACAATTTTAACCTCATTACATGACAGATGAACAGATTAATCTTTCTTGTCGGTCAAAATATTCCGAGCAAACAGATTTAAATCGGACTGATCTGAGCGGAATTACCGAACAGTTCAGATTTACCTCCCCTATATCTAGATGTAATAAACGAACGATTCAGACTATAAAGTCTCGTCCCCTCTGAGGGGTCCAGAGGGTACCTCCCATTTTTTCCATCTCCGTCTACATCAACTTCCTTCCGTCCCCTACTACAATCTGCCTCCCCTGGCTTGTGTCCCCTTTCCCCGCATACCCAACAAAGGAAGGCTTGCCGACAGTCTCTGGCCATGTGCCCCACGCTCTTACATAGCCAGCATTCCCTAATCTTCTCCACTCTCCTTGCCTTACATCCCGCTACCAGGTGGCCCTTCACTCCACATCTGCATTTGCCCTCGTCTCTCCCCTCTATAATATTCACCCTATTTAGGTCCAGCTTAATCTCCCGTTTTCCTAGTAAAGCTTCCGCTTTCTCACATTCCATCCTCACCACCGCCATTTTCATGCCGCTCCTCTCTTCCACCACTTTCATCACCCTTGTCCCTTCCCCAATCAATTCCTCTATTTTCTTCCTCACCACTTCATCTTCACTCCACGGATCTATCCCCACCATCTTAATGGTTTTTGTTGTCCTTTCCGCTTCCACCGCTCTTGTTCCTGTTACCCTTTCCACATCCCTCAGAATTCCACTGTCCTCAACCCCTTTCTTTGCCTTTATTACCACCTCCCTGTTCCTTGGGACTCTAAGTCTCTCCACCCACTTTCCTTCTATATCTCTTAAACCCTTCTTAATCCTTTCTATCCCCTCCTGATTGACTTCTCCAATATCCTTCAAGATTACCGCCTCATTCCTGACCTCCTTTTCCTTTTTCCTATCTGTATAAATTGCCACATTCGTCCCATCTGCTCTCAACCACGCGATCATCTTCCTCAGCATCTTTATCTTCACATGCTCAAGCCTGTGAAGCCCAACGCTGACCTTGCTCCCCACTTCCTCAAACAGTCGACGCATCATTGCAAACCCCTTCTTCTCATCCCTACAATCACCCTCCATCCGACAGATCAACTCCTCCGCGTTCACCCTTGTACCTTTTCTTTCCGGTAGTGCGTACCTCCTTAGCCCACTCCATTCCCTCTCCTTTTTCAACTAGCATCGGGTACCTAAACATCTTTTGAATCCCCTCCTCCATTCCACTGTCTTCCTCAGTCACCCATACCACTTTTATCTTTTCATCCCCTAACATTGGATTTCCCACCTTCACGTCTATTCCCTCCCTCTTTTCATCCTCCCAGTCCTTATCTCTAATCTCCTTCCATCCATCCCAGTCTCTTTTCCCCTCCTCCCATCGTGCTTGCATTCTCTCCTTCCTACCTTCCTCTCCCCTCAACATCTCTAATTCCCTGACCCGCCCCTCAGCCACCGACTACTGCTCTTCCAGCTTTTTCACCCTCTTCTCCAGTCGCCTTACCATCTCCTCCAATCCCTCTACACTCTCCCTCTCTTCCTCTTTTCCACTCTTCACTTCCTCCCTTCCTTTTTCCTTCTGTTTCCTCTTCCGCTCCTTATTCTCCAGAGGCGATACCTCCTTCCTTTTCACCCCAGTATCGCTCCACTCACTTGTCTTTCCCGCCTTATCAGGTGTTCGTTTCACCAGCCTCGATTTCCCGAAAATTCCATTTCCTTCTCTCTCTTCCTCCACTCCTTCTTGTTCCGCTTTCCTTGCATACTCCATACTACATCCCACGAGTAGCTAGGGAATTGAAAGTCCACCACCACAGAGCCCCGCTTGTGGTAGTAAGGCTAGGTACTCCGGGAGGTCACCAGGTATCCCGGAGACACCGTTACTGGCTGACTTTCGCGCAGCCATACATCCATTGTCACGGTTGCTAACAACGTAGATTACGGATTGTTTTATCGAGGTTCACTCCTCTAGGCTTTTTGTCACGGTTGTCTCCGGACGCAGTGGCCTCCGCTGCCTACAATCACACAACATAGCTGCCTCCCCTATGCTACTGGTTTTTTATCGAGGTTTACTACTCTTTTCCCTTTGATCCGCGAGTAACTATTCGGGTTCCCATACTGGAGTCTTATTTATTGCTTATCCCGAGGGTTGGTCGGTCATGAAGCCCTTACAGCTCGAAGAGCACGAGTCCCTTGACCATCCACTCCCTCTGGAGAGCCATTGGGACGCGCCGTGTCGGGTAGGACAACCCATCTACGGAGACTTGTATGAGAGATTAGGGGTGAATCACTTCCAGCCTCCCTCATCCAAACCTCTTAAGCACGGATTTAGTATTTGGTTAGCAAAACTTAGTAAGATGTTGGTCCAATAAAATCAACTACGGCTCCCTTCCCATCAAGGAATTCTACAGTTTTGTAGCCATCCATACCCAAAAGAGCATGGAATTTCTTTGTGAATAATTTGAACACTAAGCAATAGCTACATAATTGGACTATCAATCCTAACTTATATCCAAGATTTTCCATAGATTCTAGGAGATAGTTTGGCTGAATGTTATCAAGTGAATGTTCTATATGAGTTTCTTATCAAGAAATTGTATTACTTTCATGAAATCATAAATTAAAATTAATCTAGAGTAATCTAGACATCTAGTTACTTTATAAATATAAAACTTACTGTTTTTTCATTATCAAGCTTAGCAGGAAGTGGTTTAATCTTAAACAATAATTTAAATTATCGAAAATTTCATGACTCCATTTGGAGGAGAAAAAATGATTTTATACAAAAACTGGCTGTGGCAGTCGATTCATCGTCCCAATAAACCCCCTGGCACGAATTTTGGGCATTTTTTATGTGGAAAACATTTTTTTTGGCAAAAATTTTGAAGCAAGGGAAGTATGGAAATATTTAATATAAACAGGCTTCCGCTAACTTCCTTATTGCCCGAAATTATTAACTCAAAATAGACTGGAATATGTAAAAGTTTATGTTATCAAGTGAGGGCTCCATGTGAGTTTCTTATCAAGAAATTGTATTACTTCCATGAAACCATAAATTAAGGAAATCATAAATTAAGTTAATCTAGACCTAGAGTAATATAGTCATCTAGTTACTTTATAAGTATAGAACTTATTGTTTTTTCATTATCAAGCTTAGCAGAAAGTGGTTTAATTTGGAACAATAATTAAAATTAAGGTTTGTTTAATGGAAAGTCTGCATTTCATTACCGACTTAATGAGGTTGCCGGAGTTTATTTTACTGTCAAATAGTAATAGACGCCGGAGAATGTTGAATAAAACAGTTTCATTGCGAAGGCGGAAAATTCAACTGCACAATTTTCCTGTTCATTAACAGTTTCATACACTTGAATATTTTCGAAAATACCTAGTTTAATGAGCATAACTACCTTTATCTGCAACTATTGAGACGGCATGTTGCATTGAAAAGCCATAGACGTTACATAAATAGTGAAGCTTGAATGATAAATGGAGAAAATACTGGAATAGAATTTTAACAGTTTTCTGTAGAATTGTTACCAATAAATATCCAAGGCTGGAAACATTTTTTTGTCGAAAAATTTTGAAGTGGAAATATTTAATGGGTGATTCTACGATAGGAGGTTACAAGTATATAGAGAAAACGGCCAACACATTATGATTTTTATCCTGTTTATGTACCTTTTCACGAAAAGGCAAGTCACTTTAAACATATTTTATTACTTTTTTGAAGACCAGGGTAAATACATCGGACAGGGGAGATACATCAAGATCAGGGTAGATACTTCTTTCACCAGGGGAGATATTTTGACAAAATAAATTAATAAATATCATCAATAAAATCAACGTTTATTAAACATTGTTCTTGACATATAATCAGACTAACATTTTTATTAGACTATAATATTAACCAATAATCAGACTATCATATTACAGCCTTTTTTCTAAAACAAGAATGTCTCACTTATAAAAGTACACACATGTAAATTAATAAACCCAAGTCCGTTATTTTTACAAGTTGTATCTTTTCCGGAAAGACACTGTTGGCTACATATATTTTGATGTAGATATAACTTTCTTAATAACTTGCTGTGGATTTTTGTTTTATTTTGTGTTCATCGTACTTTTCCAAAGTTTCTCAAAGGTTTCATATTTTTTTCGATTTGTAGTATGCCATAATTCATTCATACGTTTGGGTTGGGCTTAACATCCCAGGCACTTGAACTGAATCTTTTTACCATTACCCATGTTATCTACCTACTTCCATTCCAGAAGCTTCGTGTCTCCTATATAGGCTATCAGTTTATCTGGAGGAATCCTCAGTAGTTGTGATGGTTGTTATTTCCACTGCAAAGTGCTTCCGTCTGAGTTCTTGTAAGTTCTCACAGAAGCAGAGTATGTGAGTTGGTGTTTCATAGTAGAGTTCACATTTTCTGCACATAGGCTTACTAACTTTGCACATCCTGTGCAGATGCTTCCTCAGGGTACAGTGTCCAGTCACCAGGTCGGTAATTGTCTTCAAAATTCTCTTACCCAGCTTCAACAGCCTGGACGAGTGTTCCTTGTCTAACTTATTCAGTAGACTCTTAGTATGGAGGTGTTCTTGCGTCAGCCTGTAGTATACCATATTTTTGCACCAGTTTCCCGCCTATCATTCTTCTGAAATTTCTCCTCTTTTTCGTTTGGGAGAGCAGAATAATTCTTGATTGAGCTCTTCTGCAAACAACACTTTTTTCTTCTCTGTGTCCCTGGCACTTGGAGAATTCATAACTCGTTGTACATTGCTGTTAGGTGTACATTTTTCAGGCTTTCACAATCTTTGTAACCTTTTTTTGGAATATGCCAATTCAGTCTTTAGTTTATTTATATCATCTTTTTTTTATTAATTAAATATCTTTCGTCTTCTATCTCGGTCTGATTTAAGTTTGGCAATAACTCTCCTACGGAAATTACTTTGCGGCATCTGATGGTTAACATCTGAAATTGATGGTGTTGCTGGAATATTAGACATATTTTGAAGAGCGAATCGTTGCCTACGCTCTCTCGCTTTCTTTTTCTATATCTTTTTTTCTCTAGAACACCGAGAGAAGAGTTATTTATAGACAAATGAACTGATTTGTTTGACCCCCCTTTGTTTAATACTAACATTGCTTATTCAATATTAAGAAGCCATATTAACGTTAAAAGATTGGGAAATTTTGATATAAAAAAATGATTTATTCGAATGTAATTTCTCTAATGTAAAGAAATTTGTTCTTCTCCATGCACACCTTTATACAATTGTTTTTCAGAAACTATAAAAGTTTACGAAGCACTATATAATATTTTGTCATAAAATATAACGATGCTATTTGGGTAAAAATTGTTTTCCTTACCCAGAAAAAAACCTAACATCTTGAATAATATTCCATCACTTTAGAACAACAAATTAAATTTTCATAGTAAATCATTTGAAAGTTTTGACAGAGATTTACATTTTTTAAATAAGCCTATAGATTATTAGCCTCAAATAACATCTCCTTCATACCGAAAAAATAAGTACTTGAGTATATTTGTACATTTATTGTTACAAAAGAAACTTCTTTACTCCAAATCTCATATTTCTTCACCCGTAAGAAATCACATTAGCCCACAAATTATGTGGCAATTAATATAAAGAACTGTCACCCCACCCTGCCCTATTATTCAGAATCGTACCGGTCGTTGGGAGTACACATTTCTCAAATAAACCTGTCAGATCTAGGTACTCCAAAAAACTACTATGCAAGGGAAAAGCATTAATGAACACACTTACGGTTAGACAAAGGGTTATGTTTTAGATCATGTAGGTATGTTTAATTTTAAAAATGTATGCTTTCCTATTTTAAAAATGTATAGCTTTAATTTTAATAGATCAAAATATTCAGCAACAAGTCTTTTATTCCTATCCTGTATTCCTACTAAAGTTTCATGCATAAATAGAGAAGACAATTGATTTTTATTAGATTTAAACATGTTTGTCATGAAAATACTGTCATTTTAATCCGTGTGAAGACTAACCATCGACGCAATATAGGTATTGTTCATCAAAATTATGGTTCGGTTATGATTAATATGTTTAATTTTAGTAAAAATTGATAGTTTTCTTTAGAAACATTCGTTTCCAGCAAATAAATATAATTTGCTGGGACGATACATTTTTTACAAATAAAAAACGTATCGTTAACCCAAACAATATATTTTTTTATGGTGAAGAAATATATTTTACCGAGACAATACATTTTTTTATGATAAAGAAATGTCATTCTGCCATAAAGTAATTTTTTTATAATAAAACAATATAGTTAGCTTGCAAAAATAAGTATCTGTTATTGGAAAACTACTTTATTCAATTAAAATGCTTTCAAAGGTTAATATAACTATTTTGTCATTGTTCCTTAATAAATAATGTTCGACACAAACATGATACATTTTCACAAGAATAAATATAATTTTCGATAGATGATTCATTTTTTTAATGACAATGAATATGGTTTTATTCATAGTTAATATCACTTCCCGAACTTGAAACAAATCCTTTATTAACGACAAATTAAATATTACTTAGGCCATATGGAAAATCATATTTGTTTGACATAATAAGATTTTGATTGTCACAAATAAATCCTTTTCTCGGTGAAGTTATTAGTTCGACAGTCCTTTCATTTTTTTTTAAATATGTTTCCTTTACTTTTTTCTTTTGCAATTCATAATTTTTTGGATCATATATAATCTTTTGATACCGTAGCCTCTCTGTTTCACGTTTCTTCTGTAACCTTCCTTCACGTGTTAAATTGTTCCGTGGTGCCATAATCTGTAATAATAAAAATATGATAGACGTTAGCTTTGTCTGCATTAGTTTGTTCCGAAGTTTGTTCAAATATCTTATCATGAATATTATCTCCCCTGGTCAGTGGCTCTCTCCCCTGGTAGTTATCTTGACAGGGGAAATATGGCAATGGAGAGTCGTTTTCATGACAGATTCAATTGTTTTAATTAACAGACTCATTTTCTGGGTTAGTTGTATATCTCACTTTTATTACCACAGTATTATTAAATTGGGGTAGTAAATGCAAATATATTAAATGAATATTATAAGTTTTATGACTTACCAGTGAAAAGACATAGCCACCTTGTGAAACCACTGCACTGCACTTTCGCGTCGAAACAACTAAGAAATGGCGACGCTCTAACGGCTTACGCGATTAGTCTAACTTAACGTCGAAAGATGCCTCTGGGCGCTATTTGCAATATGGTCGTCTTGAATTTATGTTTATAGTAGCGAAACGAAATTTGCCAGGGTAGATACACAAAAAAATCGGGACAAAAGTTAAGTTTAAAAATTATTGAAAATAAACAAAATTAATTTATTCTATCTTGATAATACTAAAGTATAATTATTTAAATAGCTATTAAACATACTTTGGCTTAGCAACTGATACAAAACAATATGTATTGGCTGAAAGTTGAACTGAAACCGACAAGGGGACAGGCCAGGGTAGAGACTTTTTTAGAATTTGTAAGGAATTTCAGAAAAATGTGTTTTAATTAGGCATTCAATTGTGACGTTATTTAATAAAATACACCAAGATTGTGAAAAATAGCAGCATATGAAATAAAAAAAACTGTTTTAAACTGATTGCCGCACTAATTACCTCTTCTTGTAGAATCACCCTAAAATATAAACTGGTTTGTGGTAACTTCCTTATTGCTGGAAATTATCGACTGTAATATGTGGAAAATTACCCTGAATTGATTGGTGAAGACTAGAACGTTCTATCTATCATAATAGTCAAGTTATGAGTATCTTTAGTTTTGAAAAGTGGATTTTCGAAAATTTCATGGCTCCGTTTGAGGGAGAGAAAATGATTTTATACAAAAATAGATTGTGGCAGTCGATCTTTCGTCGCAAAAAACCCTCAAGACAAATGTTAAGCATTTTTTATGTCGAAAACATTTTCTTGGTCGAAAATCTTGATACGATAACCCAATAAACCCCCCGGAACGAATTTTGAGCATTTTTCATGTCGAAAACATTTTTTTGGCGAAAATTTTGAACCAAGTGGTAAGTATGAAAATATTCAATATAAACAGGCTTCCGCTTACTTCCCTGTTGCCCGGAATTATTAACTCAAAATACACTGGAATATGTAAAATATGCCGCTGAATCGATTGCCGAAGACTAGAACGTTCTATCATATTAGTCGAGTTATGAGCATCATATGGTACAATGACTTAGGTCAAGTGCCCGGGCTGTTGAGCACAACCCAAACGTTTGAATGAATGAATGAATATGAGCATCATTAGTTTTGAAAAGTGGATTTTCGATTGTTTCATGACTCCATCTGGGGGAGAAAAAATGATTTTATACAAAAACAGACTGTGGCAGTCAATTTATCGTGCCAAAAAACCCTTCGGGACAAATTTTGAGCATTTTTCATGTCGAAAACTTTTTTTTTGGCGAACATTTTTAAGCAAGGTGTAGGTATTGCCCGAAATCATTAATTCAAAACACATTGGAATATGTAAAATTTTTCTCTGAATCGATTGCAGAAGACTAGAACGTTCTTACTTTCATATTAGTAGAGTTATGAGTTGTTTTAATTTTGAAAAGTGGATTTTAGGAAAGTTTACGACTTCATTTGGGGGAGAAAAGATGATTTTATACAAAAACAAACTGTATCAGTCAATTTTTCGTCGCAAGAAAACCCTCAAAAAAAATTTTAAGCATTTTTTTATGTCGAAACCATTTTTTTGGTCGAAAATATTTCGCGACATAAACGGCTTTCTGCTAACTTGTTCGGAATCATCGACTCAAAATACACTGAAACATGTAAAATTGTCCCCTGAATGGATTGGTGAAGATTAGAACGTTCCATCCTTCCAATTGCTGATGGACACTTGAAACTACTTAAGTCAATTCTTTAAGGAATCTCTATTCCCTGTATCAAGACTTTGGTCTTGGAGATAGAGGTGTACTCAATCACTCACTCTTAGTTTTTTCTATTTCTCCTCTGAGCATTTGGATTTGCCATCTCTCAGCTATGTAATAATAGATGAAAACGTATGATATCTAGTATCACCTCTAGGACAGGAACTCATAGCTCCTGTGATACATACCCAAACCAACATTCGGATTTCACCCAGAGCCAGCTGTATTCCACCTATTTTTGTCCTCTCTGCCCAATCTACTGCTCCAAAGGTTTTACCATTATTGTGTACATGCATTATAGTTGGTTCGCATCCTCAGTTATTTTTTTCTAGCCTTTTGCACACTTTTGAGAGTTATCCATAGAAACTTTACTTTATTTCTCCATATCTACTCCTTCAAAAACGATTCACAGATGGGAAAGCTTAAACTTTCTGGTAAACACTACCGGGTTTATTTTGAGGTTAACATTGTTCGAGTCCGTTCTCGAGAAGATACCATATTGTTTTTTCAAATTTGCCTCGTATGTCTTTTGTTTTTGATGCTATTTTGCATTAACCTGTATTAAAACCCACATAGGTACAGGCTAAATCTAATAAAAGCATGAGAAGAATAGATTTATCGTTCCAAATTAGCAACACTCACTACTAGTCGCGTCATTATACGCGAAAAAAAAAA
>CAJUYG010002191.1:0-37387 GCA_910591675.1 Galerucella calmariensis | reverse complement strand
TTTTATAGGTGAGATTCTGTCCTTCTGTTACGCATGTACGATGTCGTAACATGTCGTTATTTCGTTCAACGTCCCCCGACTAAATCCATATTGCCAGCCTACGCTTGAACGTAGTTGCCGTATCTGAAAATACGGCAGTCATTTTCATGGAAATAAAAAGCAAAAAGTGTCTAAATATGAGATTAACTAAAGTATTTAACAAGCTCATTCACAACAATCTCACCGGGACCTTTATAGGTAAAAAGGTTCAATAAGGAAGAATTGTTGATATCTATTTGTTCGTTAAGAAGATCATCTGAATATTTGTTTTTATTTATCTCAAGAGTTTCTAAAAAATTTAATTTGAGGGATTTATAGTCCAGTAATTGAAGACCTGAAAATAGGCAAACCTATCAATATATTTGTCCAATAATTTTTTTTGGCTTGATTTGTAGGTCTTGATAGGTACTTCAAAGGGAGAAAAAGTTCTCCAAGATTGCCCTTAGCTAAGGGCCCAAAATGGCCCCTAACGCTCCCCAAAAAACGGTTTCCCGCCATTATCTCCCGAAATATGAAATTTGGAAAATTTTTGTTCAGGTAAAAAGTGAAGGTCGTTAAATTATCTACAAAAATAGTCCCCATAATTTTTTTCCAGAATGCAATAGTTTTCGAGATAATCGCATCCAAACGTCCCCTCGCTTACGCGGCTGCACAACCTCTATAAATGCTACCGTCTATAAAATTAACTTGTAAACCGGCGGACAAATTCTTCCATAACTCGGTCAAAAATTAATATTTTTCGATGATTTAAAGTTCATTGTAATGGGAATATCCGTAGGCATCAATATGTGTACCTTAAACCCCGTTCTCGCCCGACGAGGACATAGCAAATAGTGGCCAATGTTATTTATCCCCAATATTTTGGCCTCTTCCATTAAATCATTGACATTTTATTTATTTTAAATGGTTTATTATCCCTTGTTTTTTCAAATGGGGTCTGGGGAGGTCCTGAATGTTCCTAGAAATTTTTTTTCAGTATCTCTGTGGCGTTTCAATAAAAAGTTTATTTATTTATTTGCATTTTTCAGTCGTTTTCGGAGTTCTCACAAATCTTTCAAATTTTCCCGGTCCCTGGAAAATGAGTGCATTGTATTCCGAATAAAAATATTGGTTCTGAGAGTAGACATAGTAAGCTTCTAAATGGTGTGCATTTAATAACAAAATAATTGAACATTAGTTCTTTATTTTCGCTGGTTTACAAGATTTGTGAGAACTCCGAAAACGACTGAAAAATGCAAATAAATAAATAAACTTTTTATTGAAACGCCACAAAGATACTGGAAAAAAATTTTAAGGAACATTCAGGACCTCCCCAGACCCCATTTGAAAAAACAAGGGATAATAAACCATTTAAAATACATAAATAAAATGTTAATGATTTAATGGAAAAGGCCATAATATTGGGGAAAAATAACATTGGCTACTTTTTGCAATGTCCTCGACATTCGAGAACGGGGTTTAAGGTACACATATTGATACCTACGGATATTCCCATTACAATGAACTTTAAATCATCGAAAAATATTAATTTTTGACCGAGTTATGGAAGAATTTGTCCGCCGGTTTACAAGTTAATTTTATAGACGGTAGCATTTATAGAGTTAGTGCAGCCGCGTAAGCGAGAGGACGTTTGGATGCGATTATCTCGAAAACTATTGCATTCTTGAAAAAAATGATGGGTGTTGGATCCGTTTTCAAATGTCAACACAGCATTGTCACCTCAGCTGGAAGAAGAACTTTTAGAATTGACAACAAACGAAGAAATAAAAATCAAGTTCAAAAATGGATATCAACAATTTTGGCTACAAAAACCGATCCCGCAATTGTACCCTGATTGTGGTCAATCGTCATATTTGTATGAATGTGGATTTAGTGCTGTGGCAACGCTGCTTACTAAAAAGAGAAATCGTTTGCGTGTTACCGAACGTGGCGACTTGCGGCTGTTTTTGAGTAAATTGGAACCTGATATCAACAAACTTATTGAACAGCATCAGATTCAACCTTCACATTAGTTTTAATATAAGAATTGATTATGTTTGTTTTATTTTCAATAAAAGATACTCTGTCCGAATACTATAAAGTTGCGTTTCAATAATCAGTACTTAGCGGTTTTTAAGTATGTTTAAAAAGGGGGGCGTTAAAAAATAATTTATTCTTAAAGTGGGCAGTAGACAAAAAAAGGTTGGGAACCCCTGGTATAATGGAACATAAGAATTGTATCAAAAAATATTCTAATTTTCAATTTAATAACTGCTTTTGCTTTTGCAAATCATATTTTACTCTCCAGACAAATTTGATGATGAATTGCTTCATAGTTGTGATAAGGGTATTGGAATAAACTAGAAAATATTGAAATTCATGATGTACTTATTAAGATATTGAAGTTGTTAGATATGTAAGAATATCTATATGCTGTGAATTCGATCATATTCCTTACCTTTCTCTGCTTCGTAATTTTATTTAATGCCACAATTTAATTCAATTTAAGATTTGCTTCATCCATGAAATATGTATTCACTTTTATTATTTTTCAAATTTATATAAATTGATATCATTAGAATTTTATATTAAGTCTACCATATTTCTATCTTTTACAGCCTGATGACGGTAATATCTTACCGAAACTAGTAGCAAAACTTGATTTGTCCTATTTGGGACAATAAATTACATTGTGGAGTTTTACTGAAACCTTTTAATTTATGGCTTGCCTAATAGTCCGGGGGAAATTAGGTCGAAAGTTGTGAAATGGAAAAGATCTCCACCAAAGTATATGTAGTATAAACTACTTTCTTAGATTTGTGAGATTCCGATCGAGCTTGCGATGCAGCTTGCAAGCATAGCTTGGAGTACGTGAAATGAACAGTTTTTCGTCCATATTGTCCTTGTAAAATCCATTGAATAAAATTTTTCGTACCACTGTCATTCTTGCTCAGTTTAAAGTCGCGTCCACATTATGTCGAATGGTGTCGATCGACAATGTCGATCCATAATGTGGACGCAGTTTTACAGTAGTCGATTGTCGATCGACACCATTCGACATAATGTGGACGCGGCTTTAGATTTGGTCGTTTTCGCTTTAAATAATTATCCGTTACACTGCCTAAATTAATATAAATCGTTGTAATAATGATTTTTGTTAATTCGTGAATTCTCACGATAACCATATTATCAGAAATTTCAGAATCTTCTTTTTTCAATCACCCATACATATATAAAACAACGCGTTGACACTGAACAAGTAATTATTTGTTTTCTCACCTATCATCAGTATAATTTATTTCCAAAACATTTGTATGTGGCGCCAAATTAGAAGATTCCCGCGATACATCATCCTGAACTGTCGTTTTAAATGTAATATTTTGTATGTGTATGTGTGTGTTTTGGGGTGACATTCACTGAGACCTAAAAAATCTATTGTGCCCCCTTACTTCTACTCAGTTTCTTAGGAGAGTCTCAGAAATTAGTAGTTCCCTTAGTCCTATTTCCCGGAGGAATTTTAGAATGTCTGCAGGCTTCAACTTAGGCAAATGTTCCTCTTCTATCCAGTAATCTCCTAGGTGCTGTGCTCTAGGATTCTAAAGTGCTGTGCAGTTGGAAAGTATGTGGATGGAGGTTTCTTCTTCCATTCCACAAAATCTGCTTTCTTCTTCCTCCACTATTTTGAGCTTTTTCAGGTGCCCATTCAGGCGACAATGTCCCGTTAGGATCCCTGTTAAAACTCTTAGCGCAGTTATACTTTGACTTATGCATTCTTTTGATCTCAACAGGTTGTAGTCACCTAGAAGAGTCTTTGATTGTATAAGCCCTACTAGATCTTTCCAATGGTCAGATCATCTCTTTTTCTCGGCTTTACTTATTTCTTCCAATATTACATTGGGGCTGATTCCGCAAAAGGGTTCAGGCCCCCAGAAAGGTATTTCAGTCCCCCTCTTTGCTAGTTCATCTGCTATTTCATTTCCTTCTATTCCAGTGTGTCCTGGAATCCATAGTAAGGTGACTATGTTGTTCTCGCCTAGTTCATTGAGTTTATCTAGGCATTCCCACACCATTTTGGAACTGATTACACAAGAGCTCAGTGCCTTAATGGCTGCTTGACTATCCGACATTATGATAATCCTTTGTCTTCTGTATCCTTTTTCAATATTGAACTGGGCACACTTTCGTATGGCGTGGATTTCCGCTTGAAAGATACTCGGGGTTTTTCCCAAGCTTTCAGAGTGTTTAGTTCCTGGCCCGAACACTCCTATCCCAGTTCCTTCTATTGCTTTTGAGCCGTCTGTGTACCATTGAATGGCATTCTTTCCAAGTCTGGTAATGGTATTTGGATCCCATTCCTTCTTGTTGCTTATTTCCGTAACGAATTTCTTTGAAAAGTTATACTTTTTCATCATACCGTCTTGTGGCATGTCCCAGGTTGTCTGATTTCTAAGAAGTCTGTATCTTGTTCTTTCTGCAACACTTTCCACCGCCATATGTAGAGAGGTGAGGTAGAGAATCACTTCCATGGCTGCCGTTGGGCATGTTCTCATTGCTCCTGTAATGCATATACAGGCTAGTCTTTGAATTTTGGAGAGGTTTTCTCTCGTCGTCAATAGGCTAGCTCTACTACTCCACGCAATGGCTCCATAAATGATGATTGGTCTCACTATGGCAGTGTACATCCAGCTTAGGATTTTTGGGTTACAGCCCCAGTTTGCTCCTGCCAGATTTCTGCACACCATTATAGCCATTTTTGCCTTGTATGTAATCTCCTTTTCGTGTTTGTTCCACAGGAGTACTGTCTAGAGTTAAACCTAGATAGTGGACTTCTTGTCTTGACTTCAATCTCGTTCCCATCAAGTTTTATGGTTTTGAGGTTGAGTTTTCTTTTCGTAGTGAAGGCTATCAGGATGGTTTTAGTGTAATATTTTGTAACAGAATGTATTTACAATCAAAATTTTAATTAAATAATTGTATAAAATT
Organism: Galerucella calmariensis; assembly: GCA_910591675.1. Taxonomy (NCBI): domain Eukaryota; kingdom Metazoa; phylum Arthropoda; class Insecta; order Coleoptera; family Chrysomelidae; genus Galerucella; species Galerucella calmariensis. Next base: position 32,386 of record CAJUYG010002191.1, on the reverse strand, counting down.
GACAACTTTAACTATATAAATTCATACATTTAATGCAATTAGAGTGTAAAAATATAATTATTTGCAGTATAACAGTTAAATTTATTCACTAAGTTTATAACATCCTGTAGATAGAAAAATTGTACAAGTTTCAACAAACTTGTGTTTGGTAAATATACCTACTTGGTTATTGGAATAACCAAAGGAGATATAAAAATTATCTTCGTGTTTCTGTGAGGCTTGGAGGCTTCTTCACATTTTCCCTGCTTCGTCTGATGTTGCTGGCGAGGATTTTCTCACTGAGCCCTTGTAAAATTTGAATATTTTTGCGTAGGTGCATTTTATTGGTAATTGTGTTATTTTTTGGGTATTTTTGTACTATTTGTATCACAATATTTATTATTTAGCTTGCTACCTTTTACTTTAATATTCCGACTATAGAATTTCATTGTTCATTGACAAATGGCATAGTTCATAGAATTAATATAGGTGTGTTATTGAGAGACACCATAGAAAAAGATATTTATTCTATGTTTATAATTAGGTATGTCTTATTTAAATTAAGATATAGTACTATTTAATTTTAGTTAACTATTTCTCTTATTATTCAGTTATGGTTATATTTAATTATGTCACGTTTCAGTTCATATTTTATTTATAGTCCAGTAAATGAAGGAGGAAAAAATGGCAAAGTTAACATTAATGACGTCCTGTTTTCATCTTCCGGTTGGAAGTTGCATTTGGTACATCATTAAACATGAGACAAAGTTTTGCATGAAAAGGCGTGCGAGGGCGGAGAAAATGGCCCCAAAAGACCAGGAAAATAGGTTTTCAGCCAATATCTCCTAAAATATGGCAGTTAGAGATTTTCGGTCCAAATAAAAATTGAAGTTCAGTTAATTTTCTACAAAAATGGTCTTCATGATTTTTTTCGCAACATTAATATTTTCTACAAAAAAATCGGGTTGAAATACCGGAAATTTTGAGACTTGTGAAATATGCAAGTTTTGTACAAAATTTGAGCTGGGGAGTGTTGGAAATCCATTATTTTCAATGTTTTGGATTGTGGAAACCAATTGTAGATGGAGCCACCACATTTTACAGATTGGGAAAATCCTCGGTGCCATAAATGAGAAACCCTGTAACCAGACACTTTTGATGGATATTTATGTTTCCGAGGGTCTTGTTTTCCTCTCAGATTAGGCCTCAAGATATACTTATTAGGAAAACGGGCTATAAGATTAATTCTAGCGAGATGGACCTCACAGGGGACCTGAATCTAGCAACAATCAGCTTTGCACATGTGGCAAAAACTGAAGTTCATTAGGCTTTTGGTAAGGAAAACTGAAAATTATTTATTTATCAACGGGAGAACCCAATATAATGATACAAGAATAATACATTATAGACTAAATATTACATAAAATTTTTTTAACAAAAGTACAAGAGATTCGCGGGTTAATTGTCCGTGAATTGATGAAAAAAAGTATATAAAAATACATTGCAATTATGACATAAATCTGTTCGTCACCAGTCATCATCTGATTCTTGGTCAAGAACTTCTGGGTCTGGAGCTCCCTCTAGCTCTACCCCGTCAACAACTTCTTCTGAGTCTACAGTTTTCTCTAATTCTACCTCTTGGGATAACATATTATCGCTGTCTTTATAATTCGAACACTGGCGTGACTCTCACGAACCACAAATAGATGAGCAGACGACACGAGCGCCACGTAGAGCACACGTGTGGCGAACGACGGAGAAACGAAAGTAATAAATGATCCCTTTTAGACTTTCGTTTGAGACGTTGAACAAGTGAGTTCGTTTGACCTTGAAGCGGAATACAGGTATTTACTAACCAACCTTTGTTTTTACCTTCTTTTTTATGATTTTCTTTAGTGAATTCTCAATAAGATAATTTTTTTTTATATAGACCTTTGTGTTACTTTTCTTTTAAAATTACCTTTTTGGATAAATTAGTTAGTAAGTTGGGAAATACTTTAAGTTAGATTAAGTTGAGAGGACAACATGGGGGATGAATCGGGGGGGCCGGGGCCCCCCATTAAAAGGGGAGATGAACATTTGAATTCCAATAATGAGGAACAAGATATATATATGGAGGATATTCCTCTCAGTCATAAAAATGTTAATAATAACTCTAGAGCTAATAATGTAGAATTGTCAAAAGTAAACACGGTTTCAGATATAAGTCAAAGTATAAAGAAACTAGAATATACATATTTAGATAAAGGGCCATTTGAGGTTTACATTGAATCTAAGTTAGATAATAAAAACGTAGGCAATTGGAGTTATTTAGCCATAGCGAGAGAAATCTTTCAATTAAAAATGAATAATTTAAAAAAAATTCATAAAAAAGGTAGGAATAAAATAAGTGTAGAATTTAAAGATTATAAATCCGCTAATAATTTTGTACAAAGCAATGCTCTACGGGAAAAAAATTTTGATTTATTTATTCCATTTAAAAATGTTACCTGTAAAGGTATAGTAAAATATATCGATAAAATATTTGATGATGAGATGTTGAAGGAATTTTCACAAACAAGTACAAATAGCAAAATCTTAGAGGCAAAAAGATTTTTTAGAAAACCAAAAAAACAAAAGAATATTAATAGCGATATAAATTCATCAGAGATTTCTGAAAACACTGGAGAGGAATTAATTGCAACTGGTACCATCAAATTCACCTTCTCAGGTACATCACTTCCTAGAAGTATCTTAATTTGTGGTATTGAACATAGGGTTCTCCCATATGTCATGCCAGTTTTACAATGCTACAATTGTCTCAATTTCGGTCATGTTAAAAAGTTATGTAAAAATAAGCAAAATAAATGTCTGAAATGTGGTGATGTACATAAAGAGGAAGGTAACGATTTTTGTTTAACAAAATGCATTCATTGTTTTAGTATCAACCATTCAAGTACTAGTAAAGATTGTCCTGAATACATTAGACAAAAATATATTAGGGAAACTATGTCCTTAGATAACTTATCCTTTTTTGAGGCGTCGGAAAAATACCCAAAAAATAAACCAAACAGGGAATTTATTCCACATTCAGAGGACTTCCCAACGCTTACGCACAGCACAAATGATGCTAATAACTCTGTTCCTATCAATTCGAGGAGGGCGGTACATATCCAAAATAACACCCCTAAAAATACATATACCCAAATTGTTAATAAAAAAAGACGATTAGTTAATAATAATTCATATGATAGGGAAGCTCATAACAGTCAACTTAATTCTCCAGAGGGCAGAGATACAGCCTCTCACTCAGGGGTCTACTTTATTTCACCTTCAGTACAAAGTATAGGGGAAACACCAGTAGAGACATCTCAAGGAAGAGAATCCAGGAAACCTCAGATGTTAAATGATCTTATGAATATGGCTTTTAACTTAAATAATAATGATATCGAACATATAATACACTTCATTACAAGGCTGGTTAATGCAAAAAGAATAGAATCATCTATACAGGAAAACCTATTTAATGTCAAATAATCCACAAAATAACCTAAACCAGAATAAGGCTAATCTTCAATTCAAAATTATGCAGTGGAATATTCGTAGTTTAAAAGCTAATTTAGATAATTTAAAAATTCTTATTCACGAAATTAATCCTCATATAATAATTTTAAATGAAACATGGTTACTAGATACAGATCATATAAACATAAAAAATTATCATACTGTTAGAAATGATAGGGAAGACGGTTATGGAGGTATTGCAACATTAATTAGAAACAAAGTAGATTATCAGATAGTTCAAATCAGAGATAATTTTAATAGTAGAATGCAAATTATGGTCACTAGGATAGAATCATTAAAATTGAATATAGTTAATATTTATAATCCTTCGGGGGATAAAATTAATGAGAACCAATGGAATAACATATTAGATAACATATCCAAACCATATATTATCATGGGTGATTTAAATGCACATGATGCACTTTGGGGTTGTAGAAAGAGTGATCAAAATGGGAAATTTATTAACAAATCTTTGGAAGACAATAATTTAGTGTTATTAAATGATGGTTCCCCTACTAGAGTAAATCTGCCAGGACAATATCAATCGGCAGTGGATTTAACATTAGTATCGCAAGATATAGCATGAATAGTAATTGGTCAGTATATAGTGACACAGGGGGTAGCGATCATTATCCCACTATATGTGAAATCTACCTTAATTCCACAATTTATAGCACACACAATGTTAGAAGAATCTATAAAAAAGCTGATTGGAATAACTATGCTAACTATATTGAAAAAGAGTGTAGAAATCAGAATTTTGACTTTGATTATGAATGTTGGTTAGCAATGGTGGATACAGCAGTTAATAAATATATTCCTCTAACAAAAGGTAAAGGAAGAAATAAATGTACTCCTTGGTGGGATGATGAATGTACAGAACTAATTAATAAGAGGAAAAATGCACTAAAACAATTTGTTAATTTTCCAAATAATGAGAATTTTATAAATTATAAAAAAATCAATGCCATAATTAAATTAAAATTTAAAAATAAAAAAAAAAAATTCCTTTAGAAAATTTTGTGAAACTCTAAACCGGGATACACCCATTGGAAAAGTGTGGAAAACTATAGGTAAATTTAAAAATTATTTTAACCCAAATAAACAACAACCTCCTAGGGATGAAATAATTAACGAAACACTAGATAATCTTACAGCTTGTAATATAAATCCAGAACATAAATATATAAAAAATAATAATGAAGTTTCTCCATTTACTTACAGTGAATTTATAAACATTTTGAGAGGGAAGAAAGATAAGACCCCAGGTAAAGATAATATAACATACTGCATGTTATTGGCCTTACCAATTTGCGCACAACAAATTCTAATAAAATATTATAATAACGCTCTATTATCAGGTAATATTCCCCCTCAATGGATGGAAACAGTTATTATACTTTTTTTAAAAAAGGGAAAAAATCCGAATGTAGTAGATAGTTACAGACCAATAGCTCTGTCATCATGTGTGGGTAAAATTTTAGAAAGCATGCTAAAACTAAGGTTAGAATGGATTGTAGAAAGTAAAAATATCTTACCTAAATTCCAAATTGGTTTTAGAAAAGAAAAAGGATGCATGGATGCTATTGGCATAATTACACAGTGCTCTGCAAGCCTTCTCCTTAAAAAAATATTTAGTGGTGGTTTTTCTTGATCTAAAAGCGGCGTATGATAAGGTAGATATATATCTACTTTATGAATACATGGTAAAACTTAATATTCCAACCAATTATATCAACCTTACTTTTAATTTAATAAATAACAGAAGTCTTTACATAAGAAAAATAAATAATCAACTCATTGGACCAAAAACAACTAGTAAAGGACTAGCACAAGGGTCTCCATTAAGTCCCCTATTATTTAATATTTACACAAAATCGCTACATGATATCATCCCTGGGAGAGTTAAACTTATCCAATTTGCAGACGATTTGGCAATTATGTTGGAAGGGACACAGTTAGAAGAAACGATATCAGAAATGAATCAATGTCTTATTAAAATAAACGAATGGATTATTGATCATAAGTTTGTAATCTCTACTAATAAATCTTCAGCTATAATATTTCATAACAGGAAAAAAATAAATCAAATACCTCAACTAATCATAAATAATGATATAATACAAATTAGAAATGAAGTCAAGTATCTAGGAGTAATGATCTGTCATAACCTTAACTGGTCAAAACAAATAAGCGAAGTGAGGGATAAAGTGCAAAAAGTAATGAATATAATTAGAGCCTTGAGAGGGACGTGGTGGGGCGCACACCAACTCACATTATTAACATTATATAAAGGATTAGTTAGACCACACTTAGATTATGCAGCCATAATGTTCAAACCCTGCACTAAAAAGGTGTTAACTGATTTAGATAAAATACAGATTAATGTCTTGAAATTAATACTGGGATGCATGAGATCTACTCCAAGTAACGTTATTTTAGCAGAATCGGGTGAAATCACTTTGGATTACCGTAGAAAATTACAAGCCATCAAATTTTATTTAAAAATAATTACTGATCTGAATAATCCATTAAATAATATTTTATCAAACTTGTCTATTAATTATAGATCGAAATTAGGTTTTTGGAAATCCAGAGATCCTCCATATCTAATAGCTGCCAAACAAGAAGTAGACTTGATCAGTACTAATTTGTATAAATCTAAAATTAAACCTTGTTATCAAATAGAAATTATAGACCAAATCAATAAAATTAAGGTCATAAAAGCAAATTTTAATAAAGGACATACATACGATAATCAACAGTTTTTAAATGAGTTCTCTGATACATATGGTGATTACACATGGATTTATACAGATGGATCAGTAGATCCCGAAAGTTCTAGGGCAGGTTGCGGAGTACATATACCAAGTCTAAAATATAATTTTGCTACTAGATTATTTAACTATACTCAAATTTGTACAGCAGAAGTAATCGCGGTACAAATGGCAGTAAAATTTATCATGGAAAATAATATTAATAAAGCCATGATCTTTACAGATTCCCTGAGTGCTATTCAAAAAATCTCTCAACATAGATTCGGAAATAATGATTTCATTTCACTGTCGACTAAAAAATTAATATTAGACTGGAAAAAGCAATATAATTATGACATTATAATAGCATGGATTCCAGGACATAAAGGGATAATAGGTAATATAGAAGCAGATAAATTAGCTAATGTAGGGAGAGGGTTAAACATTCCTGCAGAATATAAAATAAATAAATATGAAATTATGCCTTATTTTAAAAAAGAATATAAAAACTATTATTTTAATGACTGGAACAGAAATTTCTCAGATAAAGGTAAATGGTATAAACAGTTAGAGGTTAAGCCTCAAACGGAACCTTGGTTTAAAGATTTCTCCAACCTAAATAGAAGACATCTTACTGTTTTAATTAGATTAAGATCAGGGCATTGTCTAACTCCACAATATCTACATAAGATTGGGAAACTAGATAACCCATATTGCGAATGTGGTCAATTAGGGAACATTCAACACATTTTCCTAAACTGTCCCATCAATAAAACTACTTATTTTGACTTATATCTGGAATTAATTAAAGCAGGCTACCTAAGCCCTATATCCTTATTAAATATTATATCCAAACCTGAATATAACACAATTCAACTATTAATAAAGTTCATTAACCTTTTTGAAATTAGAATATAATTGTTTTAATATAACCATTTAGAAAGAAAAGTAACTATATAGATTAAAAAAAAATAAATATTCCTAAATAAATCCTTCTGTATTTCCAGTTAATGTGTGTATGTCTAACCTATGTGGTGTTGTCAAAATCTAACATGTCCTACCTGCGAAGATACAAATATCATCAATAAGATAGGTCATAGTAAATATAAGTATAAAGTGACGAAATAGGAAGAAAAAAAATCTATGAAGCTGGTCGCAATACCGTAAGGTGGAGACCAAAAAAAACGATAAGAAGAAGAAGAAAGTAATAAATTATAGCGTATACATTTAGATATACTGGTTTTTCTCCGGGGTTTCAAAGGCATGACTTATATACATCGATGGAAAGGTGGGAATTCCCCCATTATACTAGTTAAGGTGTTAAAATGTTAGAAAAAAAGAGCAGGGAGAAAAAACCACCAAAATAAGTGCGTTTTTTCCTTGAGCCCGCGTTTTCTAATTTTATTGAAAAATGGACGACTTCGCCAAAAAAAAGTAATTGCACAATCGAAAGGTAGACATTCTTAGCTTTCAAATGATGTATCATAGAGACCAATCGGATCATGTATAAATTTTTAATTGATGGCTGTTCACAAAATTTCCCCGCGATCCAAAAACAGCAAAAATTTGGGATTCAATAAACAACGATTAAATGAAAATTAAAAAAAAAATTAGGGTATACAAATTTCAGGGATGACAAAGGACCTTATGAGGACCCATAATCAAGAAAATTTTGAGTAAATTAGTGCAATACAAAAAAATAGGAACAAATTCCTGGCGAGATAAAAACTGCCCGGGAGCAGAAAGTTTGACCCGTGTTCCGATATGGCCAAAAGAGTCAAGCGTGACTCAATTGACAGGGTATGATAGCAGCAGAATTCCTCTTTCACATGAATTTTGAATCATGAGAAAATATGCATTTTTCACAAAGTTATTGAATAATTTGTCCCCCCGCTGATGTGTAAATACACGGACTGTGCTCTCCGGCATACAGCACAGAAGCTCATTATTCGAGGTGCGCTTTGTGTCGTTTTTCTCGAAACCGGTCAAATTTTCGAGAAAAATCATAAGGACCGTTTTTGTAGAAAATTAAGTGAACTTTAATTTTTATTTGAACCAAAAATCTCTAACTGCCATATTTTAGGAGATATTGGCTGAATACCTATTTTCCTGGTCTTTTGGGTCCATTTTCTCCGCCCTCGCACGCGTTTTCATGCAGAACTTTGTCTCATGCTTAATGAGGTACCAAATGCAACTTTCAACCGGAAGATGAAAATAGGGCGTAATTAATGTTAACTTTTTTCCTTTATTTACTGGAATATTAGAGAACAACTAAAAAAATAAATTGTCATTTTAATTTTTCGTTGGTTCTTTATTTTATGTTGGGAATACTGTTATAAAAGGTTTAAGGAAAATTGCACGAATTTGGAAATTATATTCCTACTACCTGTTCACCCTGATAGGAATATAAGTCTTTTGTTTTTTTTTATTTGTGTAATTAAGATAGATCTAAACAAAATTAATAATTGCATTTCAAGTAAAACCATTAAAAGTTCATTATAAATTCTGAGATTATAACAATCTTGATTTAATTTTTTAAATCATTACGATTGTACTTTTTCCAAAAAAAAAAAATTAAAATATTACAAAATATTGTAATAATTTAATATCTATCTAACTTCGATTGTCTAGCCTAACAGGTGGAGAATTTAATGAGATCCTTGACATTTTCAGTTGCACAATTTGGCAACGTTGCGTCTTTTAACCCTGTCTTCTTGTGAGGTTCGGCTATTTCCCCGATTTCCCGTCCAGTCTTTAATCTTTACACAGTTGGAACAAATGCTCGGCTGCTTCGGTCACAATGAAAAACAATTCTTATACGATGTGAATTAAATTTTCGGGAGTGCGGAAGTGGAAGTTTTGTTTGATTCAGAAAGCATCATTGATAAATAATTGTGTTGAATATGGTTCATTCAACTTACGCACAAGGTCATGTTATGGGAGGTCGGGATAATAGTCCCTTAGGTATACCTAAATCGCCCTCTTTCCACAGCGGATTGGATCTGGTGGCTTCTACGAGTATAGATTCTTTAAAAGCGGCTTACGAGTTACAACAAAACACCGGATTTCCATGTAAAATATATTTCTGGGGAAGCGGCACGATGACCGGAAAAACAGAGATCGGACCAATTGATGTAGTTGATAAGATTTTCTTAAAAAATTCGGTGGCGATACGTAGTATGCAGTCTTTGGGTCGCCTACCAGTCTTGAAAGGTGAATAATATGATTTATTGAAATATTTTAAAGTCAAAGATATTAGTTATTTAAAAAAAATGTTGTCCTTTTTTGTTTTGGTTTATTATAATTTTTCATCAAAATATGCCCTTTTACATTTAAAAACAACCTGCCAAATGTCAAATCAACTTATTCATTCATTTTGAAGTTATCATATTAAAACATTCAATTTTTAATAACTTTAACACCCCGTACTTCGAAAAGTAAATAGGCTCTGGTCGTTGTAAGTGTCATTTGTAAACACCCTGTATATGTTTTTCAGGTTTAAAAATACATAATTGATTCAAGTATTCTAATTGCTAAAATTTAGTACCGTATTCTATTGAGTGCTTTTTTTGCAATGGATATAACATTTATTTAGTTTTTTGTATGCTGTTTTCCTTTGAGGTTATTAATTGAAAGCTAAATACAAGATACCGTTTAAATTGGGTTTGGAATAATTGAATGAACAGCTATCAACAGACTGTGAAATATGCGCGCCGGATCGACGTTTTGCAATTCGCGATTTCAGTAATTAATATACCTTCTAGCCGATCAAATTATTAATATAGTGGGAATAATCTACATTATTCCAACGAGAATTATTCAATGTATGTACCAACATCGTTTTTATTGAATGACAACCACATGACAAGTATTTTCTTGATCTGACTGCAAAGTCAGAAAAAAATCTATTGATAAATTGGATAATAAATCTCCAGAACTTTTGTCAAACTTGTTGCCATTTGGCAATAGCCACTTGAGCCCTTCTGGCTTTCGTATCTATAGCCTGGTAACAAGTTTTCTAAAATCTGTTGAATTATTTTCAATTTATTCCCACTCTCTTGTGAATATTAGAATATTGATTACTGGGAAATGTCACCCCTTAAATATCGGGGAACTAGATTATGAAGGGGAAGAACTTACAATTTATATGTTAAATATGGTGGAGAATGCGGAAAAATACACTTGCCACTCCTCATTTCGGCAGAAAAATTAAACATTAAACCTATGGCGCTACCCTGATTTGACGAAATTGCAATTTAATAGTTTCTCTACAAATTATTTAAATAAATAACCCATCAAAATGAGATTCGTTCACAATTCATCAATTGTTTATATTCTGAAATTCCTGGAAAAAAAGGATTTATTAATTTAAAGAAAAGGTAAAACGTGTCGCGGGACACACGGTAGGAACTTTAGTTCCTTTTAAGCAAAAATTATGTATTACATCTGACGTTATAGATAAACAATATGCATATTCCTCGGTGGTCGAGTAGTAAGCAATCCAGACCCTCACGCGGTAGACCCGGGTGTGATTCCCCGTGAAGAAGTTTTTTTTATTGTCAATTTTATTTTTAAATAATTATTCTGCTTGATATTAATAACGACAACAGGTAGACGTTTGAAATATTTAGCAGAATATTCATTATTATAGATAATTGTACGATACCCTTCATGAGGGAGTCCGACTGGCAACATCCACTTATAATAGCATCGTATATTTAATAAGGGAAACCGTGCATTATACAAATTGGACATTCAAGAACTGTACGTTTACCACAAAAAAATTAGTGGAAACATAAAATTGAATTGCTAAATTTAAATTTGAAGTTATATTACAGTTTATAAAAAATTTTATTTTATAGATTTTTTCTTAAGTGGGTCGTAGAAAAAATATGCTGTTCGACTCGTGTGGATTGTCCATATCGCACTTGAACGATTGAGCACTCGTGCGATAAAATATGCCCTTTTACATTTAAAAACAACCTGCCAAATGTCAAATCAATTTATCCATCCATTTTAAATTTATCGAATTAAAACATTCAAGTTTTCAAAATTTCAACACCCTGTATTTCGAAAAGTAAATATGGTAGACCCCTTAATCCTCATATCATTTTGTCCAATTTTACGAGAGGAATCTACATGCAAACGTTGTAATTACCCTTAACGTTCGAGATGCTTATACCATTTTAAATTAATTTACATTTCTTCGAAATGAACGAAATGTCAAAAGTGACATTTATACTTCTTGATCAGTTTTAAATATATTTTGCATTTTGGTGAAATTGTTTTTATGCTATTTATTACTTTTCGACGTCTGAACGGTAAGTAAATCACTTACCGACGTGTTAAACTTGGAAACCAGTAAACACAACCTACCGTCCTGACAACCGATGCTGTAAATAAACAAAAAAGATCAATCGCGCAAAAAAAATTATGGAAATAATAGTAAAAACTTATCCGAACAAATTCAAGTAGATCACCAGCACTGCGAATACCAGCTTTGCATAGAATTTTAATATAGCATCGGTGGTTCAGTGGTAGAATGGTCGCATTCCACGCGGGCGTCCCGGGTTCGAATCCCGGCCGGAGCATATGAATCGCTGCTTCGTAAACGAGAGAGAGACTAAGGAGGCACAAGCACGCAAGCAAGGCACATAACGAAGCAACGTAACATATCGTAACGGTCAGATCTTTTGCGTCGCGACCCCCGGTCGCTCAAACATAACCTGACGTAAAGAACTAAAGTTCCAAAAAATTAGCAATAAAAAATGATGTTGCTCAGATAAAGGTAAATAACAACATACCTTTAATTTAAAATTGATAGGTCATATATTGCTTAACATGGTGATCAGAAAACCATGTTTGGGAATGTCGCTAAGATATCAATATCTTTTCTATAACAATACTGCTATTTGCGAATAGAATTGCACTGAATATACTGAGTGATCATTTGAATTCCGACACATTTGTTGAGTCCATAACTTATAAACCGATTGAGATATCGAGAAGCGGCTTTAACTGAACGGCTTCAGGAATTGAAAATATTTTTTCACACTGTTGCCAATCTAGCATTTTTCCTAGACTCTAGGAAAAAACTTGACGTTTTTGGAGATCAATAACTTACACTATGAAACACCCTGTATGTTTTTGTATCGTTGGATTGACTGAAGCTTACTTTTTAAAAGTGTATGATTTTATAGCGATTCGAGCTGTTCTCAAGGAGTAGATTATCTTTAAAAATCCGTTACAAACAAAAAGAGATTTCAGTCCATATAATGATCTTCAAAAAAACCCAGTTTTCTCCTGGATCCTGTTTCTGAAAAACTGGTCATAGTAAGATTATGAAATCTTTTCAGCTCATATACTATTTTGAGCTTATCACAAAACAAAATAAATTAAGCATTTTGACGGATCTAATTATAAAGAAAAATTGTATTTTCTCTAATTTATGTCGGTTTAATATCTAACAAGATTTATGTGCCAATCACCCTGTATTTTAAGAAAAGTACTAAAATCTAGGTAACCAATACGTTTTAAACATCAAAAACTACTTTTAAAATACATGGTGTAACTTATTTATTTCATATAGAAAAAAACTAATGTCTGGTTGCATTAAGTATCACCCTGTATGGAATACCTCTAAAACTAGTATATTTGATTCTAGAACATCGAATATGAAGTAACTTTTTATTTCTGGCCTTGTTTTCATTTAATATAAGAATTTCTTAGAATTCCAAAAATTTGTCCTTGTATAATTGAGTCCCACCCTGAGTATATGTTGACATTTTGAACTATTTATGTGTGAGTTTACGATAACCTAGAACATATCAATGGTACTATGAATTAAAAATGCATATTTATTTGTTAATAATAAAATTACGTAGTCACGAAAAACGAGGGTTTTCCAACTTTGATACCCTGTATATCGGAAACTAGTCATAGGATTGAATTGGTCCCATGGACACTTTTGGTTAAGAAGTCGAGTACAACATCATAATCAAAATTTATAACATTTGACGGAACGCCACTTTGTCATAAGAAAAGCGCGGGTCCTTTGCAAAATAATTACTTACCGTATAATTTTAGAAGCTGGACTGGGACCTTGAACGACAGAAATTTGAATATTTTCTAGTGAAAAAGTGCCGAAATGGCCGAAATTTCTGGCGCACCACGATAAAAAAAAGTAAATAACAGCAGTGACTGGTGGCTACTGTACCGACTGCCGGATAGTATTTATGTTACTCGGACTGGGGCGTTTTTCACTGGTTTAACCTAATTTGCTCGTTAAGAACACCTCAAATTGCTATAAAACTATTTATTTTTGAAAAGAAGAAGCTTCAGCTTATCCGACGGTACGAAAATATACAGAGTGTTTCGTTTAAAGTGTCTAAGTTATTGATCTCCAAAAAAAAACAACTTTTTCCTGGAGTCTTTGGAAAAAATACAAAATTGGCAACAGCGTGAAAAAAAATTCCTAATTCCTGAAGCCGTTCAGTCAAAACCGCCTCTCGATATCTTAATCGGTTTCCAAGTTATGGACTCATCAAATGTATCGAAATTCAAATGATCACCCAGTATATGGGATGCATTTTGGAACATTGCCAAATTTTTTTCTGTTTGAATTTTTCACCACAACACATTTTATTATAAAATGTTTATTTTTATAGAAAAATGAATGCCAGAGAAGTGAAAAGCATTATGCATACAAAGAAAGGTAATGTGCAAAAGGTAAAGCTCGTATTGGAACTAATATTTAGTCCCTCTAACCATATCCATGTTGTCCCAAAGTCTAGAACTTCCTGTATTCTACATGTAACGTGGTATTGTATGACGTCTGTTGATACACACTCTAATCCGTTGATTTTTCCATAATATAGTCCAGTATACGAAGGTGTCAACATGGGCAACTGGTCCAGCAAGAGCAATTTTTTTTTAATTTGCAGGTTATGGTAGGCACAGTAAATTCCCAAAATGTCAGGTACCTGACCATTGTGGAAGAGTGGGAAAATGGCTCTGAAATTCCAGAAAATCCGTTTTCCCGCGATATCTGCCGAGATTTGACCACTGGAGAATTTTTGTTTAGACGAAAAAAAAAATGCAGTACCTTACCCACAAAAATGATCCTTAGCATTTTTTCGAAAAATTAGATAGTTTTCGAGATAAATGGCCCGAACACCGACCCAAAATTGAGCTCCAGGCCGGCTTATAGAGAGCACGCTCTGAGGGCATGACGTCCCCAAGTAAATTACTAATTTTTTAATAACTCGCGTGAAAATCAATATTTTTTAATGAATCAAAGTGCGGGTGAAAAAAGGGATCTGTGGCTACTAAGGAGTGTTTTTATCCACTCAATTCGTGCTCCTGGGTCATTGGAAAACCAGGCCAAAATTCGTCTTTGCTAGATGCTTCCATGGATTTATTCATATTATTTTTATTAAGAGTTATTTCAGCCAATCCTATTGGATAATGATTCTTTGGGGGGTACTTTATTTATTCCGAAACAATGCTACCAATAATACGCCCGCATTTTTTTAATAATGTGTTTTCCAAGAGGCGATTTTTGTGGATTTGTTAAGTTTTCTCGAGCGCTCTGGTTTATCGGAAATTTCTCGATGATTAACTGTCAAACCCGCTAATAATTGATATTGGGAGAAAGGTTAGAATATCTTCTTGCCGATGGTATAATTTTTTTTTGCCCAGACCCTTGGGTTTTCAGGAAAATCGGGGAAATTTACAGTTTTCTGAGGGAAGACAGCTATTCTTCTGAGTTTTTTCGAGCAGTTTTTTCTCTTTACAGTAAAATTCTTCCCGGTCAAGCATCATACCCGATGAAAGGTCACATTCTGAACTTTCCTTTGATATCTGTATCAAGTATTTTATTTGATGCATTAAAAAGAAATTTGTCTCTAAATTTGTTGTAATGGATGCCTCATTTTATTCTCGCACGCCGCCACGCCACCCATCTATAGTGTGGTCGACGGCGTCTGCTATAGTGCGTGTACACGTGGATGCTTTTTGCTGCATTGTTTGTCAACAACTGACAATTTTACATGTAAACACTATCTCTTCAGTGATTTTTCAAGAATAAATTAGTAGTATTCCAGTGTAAAAAGTGAAATTCAAGTCATTATTAATTTTATTGTTATTATTAAATAATAAATTTTGAAATTTTGAAATTTTTATTGATCAAAAACACAGGGAAATATCGAAAATTCTTGAGCTTCTTTTTTTGGAGCATTGTTCATTCCTGTAGAAAAATGGAAGTCGCAGAGGATTCTAGTACGCCCGTGTGTTTTATTTGTGATCAAGTTCTGACTGAAGACGTTACAACGGTTACCCGAGGACTAGAAACCCTAATAAATGTTAGTAAGACCAGGAAAGACAACCACTATTTGTTCCTGGAGAAGGTATCGTCTGTGGAAGTTCATCGCTTGTATAGGGAGAGGTATTCGGTAATGAAGAATGGGAAAGTTTCAATCCTTTTCGCACACAATCATTCCTAGGATTGGTCTGTCCAATAAAAGCAGGCCAGAGTCTCAATTTTAAAGAAAGCGATAACTTTTTTGACCCCGAGAGTGGGTAAGAGATCAATCATTTTCATGTTTCTTCTCATGGCCTTAATTATTTCGCGGTTGCGAAAATGCTAGGTGGCGCCATCTAGATGCCTGGAGGTCTAAACATAGAAATTGGTGTGCTTTCAGGGTCCCTCATCCCAGATTTTGGGCTAGAAGCGTCAGTTTTTAAGTTCCAGAAAACTGCGAACTTTTCAACCACCATTTTTGCAAAAAATATTGGTGTAACGAAAGAAATCGTGGGAACAACTTTTGTAGGTAATGAACTGCTCTTCATTTTTTGCCTGAACAAAAATTCTCTAGGGATCGTAGTTCGGGAGATATCGGCGGAAAACGGATTTTCGGGATCTCTACGAGCCATTTCCCGACCCTCCCACAAATTTCAGGCACCTGACATTTTGGAGGTTCAATGTACCCACTATTACTTGCTGGACCAGATGCCCATGTTGACGGTATTTTTCGCCTTCATTTATTGGACTAAATATAAGTATTTCTTACATTAATTTTCAATTTAATAGGCAAGTCTAATTATTATAAAAATTGATGAAATTCATCACCCATTTATTTTACATAAATGTATACCTCAAACGTTTTCTGTTGACTTTTTTTATCATTGACCTATAACCTACAAATGCAAATCCTTAGACATTTGATACGGCAAATGTTTTGTTAATTTATCAGGAAGACTTAGAAATATAAAAAGCATTACTCACATTCTTTTTCCGTATATTCAATAACCTCATTTTACGTGAAATTATTGTGAGATGTGAACTATTTACGTTGTGGTATAAAAATGAGACAGTATGGTATTGTACCAAAGTTGGTAATATCCGAACATTTGGAAACTAAAGAGTCAAGTAGTAAGTGAAAAATTATCTTCGTTATTAATAAAACCACAATTTCTTTATAGAAGCGTTGATTGATGATAGAAGTGACAATTTTTTCGGATTCTTACGTGCGCGAAGTAGGTACTTCCCACACTGCATGTGAATTAATAAGACTTTTCCATTTCAATCTGAAAAAATGAAGCAAACTCCAAATTATTATTTATTTTTTTAATGAATAACAATTAATACTTTTAAAATAATAATGGAAGATTCAGATTCAGCTCGGGATATTGGATGCTTTTCTTGCTCTATTTGTTTCATACCATTTCTAAAATTGCCGATATGCATTTTCATATTCGCGCTTTGAATTTTCACTAGTAACACCACTAGAGGTCAAAAAATTTCCGGATTGAATTTGACCTCGTGTGGTATTTGGTAAGATAATTTTTTACTGGATATAGTAACCAATCAAATTACTGAATCTCAAGTCATGTGTAAAATTTCATCCAATCACCGCTGTATTACAGCGATAATACCCTACATGTGGTGTTTTCAGTTTGGTGTTTATGTTTTATTAAAAATTAATTAAACGTCAAACTGACAACTGGATTAAAAATGTCGGAAAGATTTGGTATTGCATCTAACGATTCAATTAATTTACCAATTGTACTTCTCACAACTGTAGTTTTAAATAGAAATGAATAATTTTTGATTAAAACTAATAAAGTTTGTATTGAAAAGTATTAAGCGTCAGATTGACAATAAATTTTTTGATATCTACAAAGTAAAAAATTATCTTATCGAATACTCCTCGGGTCTTGATAAATACTCAAAATTTTGTCGTAGAGAATCCTTCAAGCGTGTTGCTCAAAGATAATAGCCCTCGGCCTGCGGCCTTGGGCTATTATCAAGCAACACGCTTTCAGCATTCTCTATGACAAAATTATCTCGGTATTATCAAGACCCTAGGGGTATTACTACTGAAAATTCCACACCAAATGTGTTTCCAACAACATCAATTTTCGTCTTGCAAAACAGGTTTTGTCAACTTGATTATTCAGTTACCACGGCAACTCAGTGAAATTCTAAACTAGAATTTATTTCTGTCAAAAATTTGTCAAAACAGCACGACGTAGAAAAATGTCTCGCTTCGATCAAGAAAGTAAAGAAAATATTCGCCAGAATATTAAGCAGTTGACACCAGCGAATACTAGGAAATCGAAGGCAAGTGTATGGAAGCAGTTTATAAACTTTTGCACAGAAAAAGCGTATGATTTCGACAGAGCGGATATACCTGTGAAAGAACTGGCGCTCATTCTTGAAGACTATGCCTTCAACATGCGAAAAAAGAACTCCGAAGACTACAAGGAGAGTGTTATCAAAGTTCTATGGAATTCTACAGCTAAGCAGTTGCACGAATATTTTTTCGAAAGGTATAATCGCAAATTTAATCCATTCCCTGACATAGAATTTGTCAACGCAAGAGCTGCAAAAAATGCTAAGCGTCGGAAGCTACAAATAGATCCAACCAAGAGAAAGGCAAGTTCATCCGCACTATCAGCAGACGAATTGATAAAGATTATTGAGCTTTGAGACGAAAACACTCCGGAAGGATTGCAAAGAAAGTTCTTTCACATTGCTGCTCATGAATTGGCCTGGAGAGGAAATGAAGGATTTTGTGGAGGAAATTGACAATCAAGGGAAACCAACAGGACGCATTGAGTATAACCCGGTTTTCTCCAAGACCACTCAAGGCGGTTCAAAAAGAATGGCCGACAGTAAGTGGCTTGTACCGAATACAGTCAATGAAGAATTATGCCCAGTAAGACTGATCAAAAAACTAATAAGCAAGCGAAACCAACTCATCAAAACGAATCGTTTATTTTTAACTCCAAATCCAAACTGGCACCACCCCAATTCCAAAGGTTGGTACAAGAACAGCCCGGTTGGACAAAATACAATATCTTCCTGGTTCAAATCGGCGGCATCAGTGATTGGAATCGATGTCAACAAGATCAAGATAACAAATCATTCTGCGAGGGCCACTGCTGTTTCAACTCTAGCCAAAACGGGAATTGGAGAACAGCAATTAATTAAAATAACATGGCATGGGAGCAGTCACTCCATAAAACCATATCTGCAAATTGACTCGGGCCATCATCAGGATATAATTGACGCAATCTTCAACTTCTGCAAATACAGTCCAAGAATCTCTAAATCAAGAGCAAGCAACTTCGAATCAACCTGCCATAGTATTCAATAATTGCGTTTTTAATATAAACATCAATCATAATGGTCCATGAATTTAGAAAACATTTAAGCTTTTTGTTGAAATTAATCAAAATTATTATGTAAACAAATAAAAATTAGATTGTCAAAAAAAATATGCTGTCTTTATAAACGTCAAAAAAATTTCCAGTATAATTCGCTGTTGGGTACCCACCAGGAAAAAATTTCCGATAAAATGCATCCCTTGCTATGGAGATCTGACAGAAATACACGTTCTGATTGGTTAAAAATCACAAGTGTGGAATTTTCCGGTAAATTTTTTGAAATTATCAAATTGGCCGCATCTGCCAAATTAGTCGGGGGTACTACTTTGTTCATTGTCACTAACAACTTTCATTATTTTAAATAGTGTCTGACATTTTAAGCAGCCATCTCAACACTATTTTTTATAATAAATTAGGCATTTTACTTATTTATAATATTTTTACAACACAGATTTTGACCTTTGTTATAAAAATATTGTTTGCATCTCGTGCGCGAAGTACTTTAGTGGTCTCGAATAATTTTTCTCGATGAAAGTAGCATTTCGCGCAGTAGATACAAAAGTAACTATTATATAATGACATTCAGATAAAAAGTTTACTAGGAATGAGATTTAGTGAAGAACATGCTACCGGAACGATTTTTCTGCTTACTTTAGAAATGTTTCCAATAAAACGCGTTTGTTATTACTTCTTTGTCATTATGATTACTTTTGTTTAAATAATAATGTAATATATAATATGTGTTAATCAGTTTTGTGGTATTGTGTATGCTTTGGTTAGCAACAATTCCAATAATTAATCATAAGAAAACCTGAATTAACACTTATGATACTTTACTTACTGATAACGAAATACGTATAGACCAGTGCCGAAGCCTTCAAAAATGATGAAAAGTGAAAAAAAAAATAGTAGGATGAAACCCATAAGAAAAGGAGGGGAATATGATATAATTTAAAAAAAATTATAAATTACGGGCGATCCGAGTTCGGGAAGTGGGAGGGGGTGAGTTTTTAAGGGTAAAAAATAGTTTATCTCGATTTCCGGCAAAACTAAAAGTCCTATGGAAAAAAGTTGGGTGGCAAAGTTGTGGGTAATAAACAGATCTACAACTTTTGTATTCACAATTTTTTGAACCTAAAAATGTATGTGAAAAATTCAAATAATCAAGTTTTTATCTTTTCCCAAAAAATTTTTTTTCATACGAAATTTGGTGAAAACACAATTCCATCTGAATTATTTACTTCCTTGTAGGTTTTTTCTTACATATTGGAGCAATTTTCAGAACCATGACAATTTGTACATAAATTTGTGAATTTTAAACCACGTTTACGGCAGCTACATTTTATACTGTTACACCCAGTTTCACAGCTGCAGCAAATAGTTTTGAGCAATACTTCCGGAATTAAATCGTTTTCTGTGAATTTGGGCATAATGCCACGTTGATGTTGCTTCCAGCCCCAATCTGTTGCTGTCAATTCGTTGCCCAACCAAGTTTGAAGCTGATAATATGCCCTGTAACAATGCTGTTCTACTGCTCCTTTTGTGGGTGGGCGGTTTTCCAAAATAAAGGATTTTTACATTTATAAATAGATTTGATTAATTGTAAACAATTTTTTTAGGTTACGTTACTTTAAACCCACACCTCTATGAAACACCTTAAAATGCGCTAAAATTTACCTCAGGTATATAAATAATCTTCAGACAGCAATAAATAGGCATCTACAAATATTATTTAAAAAAGATTCTACAACTTTTTCAAAATATTGTAAATGTCTTATTGAATATTAACTTTATTAACTTATTTGTTTGTTAATTATAGTAGCGTATTTTGATTTGCAATTTTTTCGTCTATCAATGTAACATGAAATCTCACGTTTTTTTTTGAGTAAATTGAAGTGTAAATTTTAATAAATAGCTCAACATTGTACCTAAGGATTAAAAAAAATTTCGAATTCAAGTTTTTTGCATTTTCTTAGAACATTTACTATGGTAATGTATATTTTTTTCACACCAACCTAAATTAGAGATTTCGACGAACAAATCGCCCACCGATTTTTTGAAAAAAGCTGAAATTTTGACGCGATAATTTTCGATTGAAAATTAGTGTACTTTTTTGATATTAAGTCAAAATGGGGTGAAAAAAATTAATATTTCAAATAAATTACAATGTATTTGGGATATAATAAGGAAAGTTGTCACCAAATTTCGTAGAAAAGAATTTTTAATTGAAAATGTAAAATAAAAAACCAAAAGCTTGGTTATTTGAATTTTTCACATAAATTTTGAGGTTAGGTGAAAAAATTGTGAATACAAAAGTTGTAGATCTTATTATTACTCACAACTTTGCCACCCAACTTTTTCCATATGACTTGTTGTTTTGCCGGAAATCGAAATTAACCATTTTTTATCGTAAAATACCCATCATCCCCTCCATCCCCATCATCCCCTCCCACTTCCCGAATTCGGATCACCCGTAATTTATTTTTCTTCTCAATTTTACCACATTTCCCTCCATTTCTAATGGGTTTTATCCTACTGTTATTTTTTTTGGTTTCAAAAATTATCGACCTTGGTCTAATATTTTCAATTCAACAACGATTTTTATAAAACATAATTTTGGTCTTGTCATGTGTTCTTGTATCTAACCCATTTAATCCAAGATTTACATGGAGCATGTTAAAGCACAAATGATCAATAATCAACAATTAAAACCGATTGTCTGGTGGAGATGTGTAGACATGTTCGCAGTATGGCGTTATGTTCAGTATCTTTGAATGATTTTTTGACAAACATAAATAAAGTAAAATAATAATATACAGGTTGGCAAATTGATTTTGGCAGTTGACGATGCGCGAGAAAGCCATACAACTTGTCACCGTTGTAAACGCAGTTACCGGGAAGAGCAGGCGACATTTCTTCCGCATGCAAAGTTTTAAAGGTTGTGACTGTTGTGAGGCTGCTAATACGTACGAGAGTAACACAATATTTTGAATTTGGATTTATAAATATTAAATTATGGCATATGTATTATGCTATAAATAAATCTGGTTCACAGAACAAAATAACATTAATGTGTTGCACTATTTATATTCACTTACTCACTATCTGTTCACTCACTGTTTGTATTGTAGTATTTACATAGATATACTTAATATATTACCTCTGAGAGTTTATATATTTGCTTTATAAAAAAAGTGTGTTTTTGTTTTATTATAATTATATTATAAATTATGCTCAAATACATATAAAGAGCTACAGTTGTCAGAACCCAACATGAGCCCCGGAAAATATGCGAACTAAAATAAGCTCATCGCAAGCAACCAATCAAGAGCCAATGTTAACGATTTTCCATTAGTAATTGTTAAATATAATCGAAATAATATGACCGAGTGATTTCATCAACATTTATTCATTATGTATCAGTGTTGTCAATGCGAGGATGATTATCCGATTTTTAGACAATTCCACTAATTTGGATCCAATAGTTTTTCGAATATTTTGTAGAAGGGATATATAAAATGGCTATTGTTTTTGGGGATTTTCCATATTGACTGGGGTCGAAGACTTTATTTAGATAACCAATGTGTCCTTTTGGTAATTTTGACAAATTCTGATCATTTGAAAAGTAAGTTCGGGTAATTTTCATTTTTGCATCGGCAACACTGGACTATAACCAGTTCATATTTTGTTGCTTTCCATAGAAACTTGACCCTTTTTTTTCATGACATTAATACAGTCATGTAATTTGAAAATATAGACAATTAGGGCAAACGGTAGTTTTAGTCCAATATAAATTTTTTTATTAATATTTAGAGTTACATTTTTAGCAAGTTTGACTTTGTTGTCTCTTAACAGTTGACATTTATGGTATCGATATTTGTTTATCGATTCAAAATATCGAATTGTTACTACAAAAATACAACTACAGCGACATGAACACGCTCACCAGGGCTCACGTTTGCTTCTGCCAGCTGTAGTATACCTCAGCAACTTCAAGTGTGCATATTTCTTAGCAACTATGCCAAAATCATTAGTTTAAAGTTAGAGAGAATTGCAGATGTCTCAAAATCGATTTACCATACAATTTAAGAAAATTGTAAATTGTACGAAAAGTATAAAATGCAATAAAATATAGGGTGTCCCATGAGAAAAAATATAACTTTGATACGCCACACTTTTTTGGAACATCAAAAATTTCCAAATAATTTTAAAATGTAGCCTATATGAATGTACAAACTACTAAAGTGACAAACATTCTAAAACTTTTACCGTTTTGCTATAAACCTCCATTCTGATGGTCGTGAATCACCCTGTATGTCAATTTTTTATTATTTTCTTTTACAAGCTTATTGTTGAAAATATCATAAAGAGGAGAATGTTTGAAATAAGCTAGTTTAGTAAGCAATTTCAGTTTTTCTCAAATACGGACTATTTTTTATCTAAACTTTATGCAGTATTTCGAATTTCAACGATGTTGACCATTTTTTATAATTTCCATCTACAATAAAAGTAATGAGTAAAAAAATGCTCCTATTTAGATTCAGTTTCTTTAAACGGACCTGTACTATTTCTCTGATGTCGAATACAGCGATTTAGCATCGAAGAATTTCCAAAAATAAAAAGTTTATATTTTTTGTTTCCTTCGTAAACATACATTTGAGACATGTTTTTAACTCTCATTTAATCAATCTCGTAACTTATACAGTTTCCAAAATTGCAAAATTCAATCGAACTAGCCTTAAATCTAACAATACGTTGAAATCTAAAAAAAAAATTGAGTACAATCTTAAAAAAAAGGTAAAACGTGTCGCGGGACACACGGTAGGAACTTTAGTTCCTTTTAAGCAAAACTTATGTAATACATTTGACGTTATAGATAAACAATTTGCATATTCTTTGGTGGTTGAGTAGTAAGCAAACCAGACTCTCACGCGGTAGACCCGGGTTCGATTCCCCGGGAAGATGTTTTTTTTTAATTGTCATTTTATTTTTAAATAATTATTCTGCTTGATATTAATAACGACAACAGGTAGACGTTTGAAATATTTAGCAGAATATTCATTATTATAGGGTACGGTACCCTTCATGAGGGAGTCCGACTAGCAACATCTACTTATAACAGCATCGTATATTTAAAAAAGGAAACCGTAGCATTATACAAATTGGACATTCAAGAACTGTACGTTTACCACAAAATTAGTGGAAACATAAAATTGAATTGTTAAATTTTTAATTTGAAGTTATATTAGTTTATAGAAATTTTTATTTTCTAGATTTTTTCTTAAGTGGGTCGTAGAAAAAATATGCTGCTCGACTCGTGTGGATTGTCCATATCGCACTTGAACGATTGAGCACTCCGCCTACGGCGTTGTGCTCAAACTTCGTCCTCGTGCGATATGGCCATCATATCCACACTAGTTGCACAAACTACTGTTTCTTTCAAAATATGCCCTTCTACATTTAAAAACAACCTGCCAAATGTCAAATCAATTTATCCATCCATTTTAAAGTTATCGAATTAAAACATTCAAGTTTTCAAAATTTCAACACCCTGTATTTCGAAAAGTAAATGTGCTAGACCCCTTAATCGCGCAAAAAAATTATGGAAATAATAGTAAACATTTATCCGAACAAATTCAAGTAGATCACCAGCACGGCGAATACAAGCTTTGCATAGAATTTTAATATAGCATCGGTGGTTCAGTGATAGAATGCTCGCATTCCACGCGGGCGGCCCGGGTTCGAATCCCGACCGGAGCATATGAATCGCTGCTTCGTAAACGAGAGAGAGACACAAGAGCACAGAGAGAGAGAGAGCACAAGCACGAAAGCAAGGCACATAACGAAGCAGCGTAACGTAACGCGTAACGGTCAGATCTTTTGCGTCGCGACTCCTAGTCGCTCAAACATAACCTGACGTAATGAACTAAAGTTCCAAAAACTGCATAAGTGTGTCAGATAAATTGTGAATGCAACAAATTTTGAACACAAAATAGCTATTTGTGTTTCAAGATCAGAAAGTAGTACTTTGGCAGTCGAGACTACCGAAGGACTTTCTGCTCGAAATACACACAAGATTTTTTTCTACGATCACACCGAAATACAATTAATTGCCATTGTTTGTATTTAGCAGTTTCCAGATTGCAGTTTCGTGTACCTATGTACGTAGGCAACACTTATTACATTAATGTCAGATATTTTTTAGATTTCTCTATTTCTCAGTAAATTATTGCGGAAAATACTGTTGGATGCTTTAATATATTAGAAAATCAACTAAAATATTTTATTCTACATTTTATATTGAAATAACTACTAGCTCTGCGCCAAAGTTACTTTCTTCTAAAGAGCGCCAATAATGTCAAATTATGAGAGCTCGCGGAAAACATGAACTTTGCAGTTGCTTTTCAGGGTACAAAAGACGACTTTCGATATTGGTCGTAGAAAAAAGTATTTTACATACAGTTGTAGATAGTGAATTATATTTTTACACGTACAACGTACATAATATGCTTTAATCAATATTTTTTTTTTTTAGATGCACCACCAGACCAAAGAGAAGACCTTTTCATACAGAAACTAAGACAGTGTTGTGTCTTATTCGACTTCGCATCTGATCCACTGTCGGATTTGAAATGGAAGGAAGTTAAAAGGACTGCTCTTCATGAAATGGTGGAATATGTCACGACACAAAAAGGTGTTATAACAGACAACGTATACGGAGAGGCTGTAAATATGGTAATCAATTTTGACATTTCACTAATTATACTAATGTAAACAATTTAAACAAAACAGGTAAAACTTTCGTCAACGAACAGAACAATCTAATTATACATATTTTTCAAATAATAATATGTTCCGTATTGCCATTGGGTGAGTGAAAAAGAGAAGGCTATAGAACTACAGATAGACGCATTCCAGTGTCTGGAGAGTGTATCGGAAACAATCAAGTCTAGAGTGGTGGGTGTTTCATGAAGGGGAAGTACTTTGTTATCTCCTTTTATCTATAAGTGGTCACTGTTGCTCTTATATGAGATTCTACATACTATGTTGCCCAAAAATTGATCCGAATCCTGCAAAAATCTGTTTCTCCATGTAGCGAAATCTCGAGGCAGGATTTCCAGGATGTTTTGGCAGCCAAAATTATAATATTTCTATTATAGTCATAGACAATTCGATCCAATTTTTCGCAACAAGGATTTTTGGTTCCAGGAGCTAAGTTGTCGTTTTTTGATTACCACCCAATTGAATTTTTACCAAAACTTTTGAGACATACGTTTATGACTAAATATATCAAAATATATTTCAGTTTGCTGTTAACCTCTTCCGGACACTCCCTCCATCTTCGAATCCTAATGGTGCTGAATTTGATCCCGAAGAAGATGAACCAACACTTGAAGCTGCCTGGCCCCATTTACAACTCGTTTACGAACTCTTTCTTAGGGTACTCGAAGCACCTGATTTTCAACCGAATATAGCAAAACGGTAAGTAGCAATCTATATCAAAGATTACAGAATAAAATATAAGATGTTTCACTCTAGGACGGTTTGATTCAAGTTGCTGTCCCAAACGGACGCCGCTCTCATAAATTATGTTTACGATTGGCTTTTGTTGTAGATACCAGAACAGTTCGAAGAGCTTATTTTATTTTAAGCTATACAGGGGTAATTAGAGAAATATATATTTAAATTAATAGGATTCTTTATCACAAAGGTTTATTTTTAAATGTTAATTATTTCCAAATATGTTCGGGATATGAATTTGAAAAGGTAAGTAGAAAATGAACTTGAATTTTCAAAATGAATCAATTCACAGTTTTTATCCAACATCTTGGTAATTTTGTGATTCTTATTGATAATCTAGCAGATATTTATCACAAATTCAATTAAATATACTCATTAGCCACCAGAATAATAGGGCCACTAAATCTTAAATTTTGATTTTCAAATAACGCGTATTTTTTGGATTGACAAGTTTAAAACAGTAAAAAGAGAAGCAGCTGCAGGACTTTATTAAAAAATTTTATAAATGTTGTAAAATACTAAGTTTGGAGTTTGGTTTATGCGTTAAATTTAATCTATTGTCTTTCAAATCTTTCAATATACATTTGAGAATAAAATATATACGGACTCTGGTGTAGAGACATAATATTTGAAAGGAAATTGATTACATGGATGATGAAAAGAAAATTTAGTGAAACGATAAAAGGATATTTCTGGTTTCTTTACCTTGCTGGAACAACCCATCACAGCACAACACACGGGCATTTTAAATCCACTTTTATAATATTATTGATACTTTTGGAAGACAGGAGACTGAATGAAATAAACAAAATTCTCTGGCCCTTAATCCTTAAGTACTAACACACTTAAACACACTGTCTCAGAGACAGTCAGTATTGAAAGGTTGAGTATAAAATATCTTCCCACTCCCGCGCTCCAAACGTTGGACAGTAACGTAATTTCAGTTCACATCAGCTAAGATTTCCAAAAAAAATGCCCAACTTTATGCTTTATATTTTTCTCATTAGTTTGTTAATTTTTTGTGTTTTATTGCTCAATGTACTTGTTTATATAATATCCTTATTATAAAAATAAATCCGTAATTTTGTATTAGCAAATATTACAAAATATTTAGTGTTTAAGCTTTGCTATTAAAGAGAAAAATATTAATATGATTTTTTGCTCATTTCAACAATTAATCAATAAATTTAAAAAATTTATACAACATAAATATAAAACACGAGCAACCAATTATAAACACCGTTCTAAAATAACAGTGCTCGACGTGCGACGTCCCGTATAATATGCCAAATTAAATGCAAGTAAGGACGTAGCGACGTACTGTACCATCCAAGTCACCAGACAGTCACCAGCGGCATCGGTGCTTTACGCGATAAATTCGAACGAGTGAAACATCTTATATTTTATTCTGTAATCTTTGTCTATATACAGTGTGGAAACCACTTATGGAATAAAATTCTTTGTCATTAATGTCATTATTTTAGAAAAATAAATGCCGAGACACGTCAACTTTTGAATTTGAGTTGTGCGTTATGTAAACATAAATGTAAATGTACAGGGTGATTCAAGCAAATATGCCATAGTCGGTGTTTTTTTTAATGAAACATCCTGTATATTTGTATATTTTTAAAATCCTCTTAATGAACCGATTCCAACAAACTAAATAATGTATGGTCAATTATGAATTATACAGGGTGAAATTTTAAAATTAATAATAAATTACACTTGAAATATTGGTACTTTTTTAAATTAGCTAAATATGGATTTATCAAAAATCTAAACTAACTAATTATTAGACGTATTTGTATATTAAACAAAACCTGCTACGCCCATGAATTTTATCATAAATACCTAAAAATTGCCGAAAAACGCCATTAATTAGACAAAATCGGTAAATAATGTGGATTGTTTTAAATCGGTATATAATGTGGATTGTTTTCTATTCTGTCAGTTGTTGATGTGTTGACAGTTTATATTGAAAAACTAAAGTCTTTGTCAAACACTCTTTCCTTCTCGACATAACAATGAAATATTTAACTTAGACTCACCGAATTGAGATTTTAATGATGATCGAGTACGGGGATAACTGCAGAAGTCAAGTTGAAGTGGCAAACTTATTTAATCACAGGTATCCCGAATTGCCTAATATTTCACAAAGTACTCTGTCTAAAATTCATGCACAATTCAGAGAACTTGGACATGTCAAACCATTGAAAAGAAAACCACACTTCGTTGAAGATGATGTGAAAGTGGATATTTTGTTAAGTGTCGAAGAGAATCCAACTTCAAGTACACGTCAAATTGCCCGTGAAAATAATGTTAGTCATACAACTGTTCTAAGATGTATTCATAAAGAAAAATTTCATTCCTACAAATTAACTTTTGTGCAGGAGTTAACAGAAGACGATCCAGATCGTAGAATGGATTTCTGCGAAAGATTGATGAATAAGCTGATCAGAAATGAGATTCACATTGAATGGAGAGGTAAACCGACAGAACTGTAGGTATTGGTCAGCAGAGAATCCTAATTGGATGCGTGAGACACATACTCAGTACCCTCAAAATGTGAACGTTTGGGCCGGTATCATAGGCGACCATATTATTGGTCCTATATTCATAGATGGAAATTTGACAGCTGAAAAATATTTAAACATGCTTAGAAATGAAGTTATTCCTGCGTTGGCAAACTTATATCCCAACGCAATAGATCCTAGCTTACCGAATGAAAATGTTTGGTTCCAGCAAGACGGGGCAACACCCCATTATGCTTTAATGGTAAGAACTTATTTGGATGAAATCTTCCCCAATAAATGGATTGGACGAAGAGGTACTATTGGGTGTCCAGCTAGATCGCCAGACTTTACGCCGTTAGATTTTTTTCTGTTGGGTTATCTCAAGAGCAAAGTATATGCAGCACAACCAACTAGCATTGTAGACCTTAAAGACAGGATAACTACAGAAATACGGAATATTTCACCTCAAACTTTAAACAAAGTTAAGGAGGAGTTCTATAGGAGACTGTGCTGTTGCTAACAACTAGGAGGAGAACATTTTGAATATTTATTTTAATGTATTAAAATCACATACATCGGGTATGTGTTTAATAACTGTAAAAATAAAAATTTCACCCTGTATAATTCATAATTAACCATACATTATATAGTTTGTTGGAATCGGTTCATTAAGAGAATTTTAAAAATAAGCAAATATACAGGATGTTTCATTAAAAAAAACAACACCGACTATGGCATACTTGCGTGAATCACCCTGTACATTTAAATGTATGTTTAACATAACGCACAACTCAATTCAAAAGTTGACGTGTCTCGGCATTTTTTTAATATTTCTAAAATAATGACATAAAGAATTTTATTCCACAAGTGGTTTCCACACTGTATATATTCGTATACGAGGGCGGTTTGACGGAAAAGTGACTTTTGTAATTAGGTTAATTTTCCATCTTTTGTTGTAGGTATATAGACCAAAAATTTGTACTGCAATTATTAGACCTTTTCGATTCGGAAGATCCGAGGGAGAGAGATTTACTCAAGACTACACTACATAGAATATACGGCAAATTTCTCGGCCTTAGAGCTTTTATTCGAAAGCAAATCAGCAATGTATTTTATAGATTTATTTATGAAACCGAGCATCACAACGGCATAGCGGAATTACTTGAAATTTTGGGTTCTATCATTAACGGATTCGCATTACCTTTAAAAGACGAACATAAGGTAAATATTATAACGAATACATTCAACTCCCCGTATATACGGCTACATTAACTTATTCTATTTTTCTGCAAATAGTCAACAATGAATTTTGAATTTCGTTTTAAATACAGGGTGTCCCACGACGAGTTGAAACTATCTGTATATATGTCAAAATACATATACTTATAGCACATAGGTATGTTCTTGTAACAACTTTGCTATATTTAACATGTATTAAAAGCAAATTTACATAATCTTTTTTATTTCTTAGTGCTTGTATCAACGGGTCAAAATAAAATTTAGACCACACTATTTTTGAACGTCAGAGAGTCTGGACCGATCTCCTATGATTCTACTATCAATGTATGTATGTAACAAACGGCGTACAATTTTATCACATTTTTAGGGGGTGGAGAATAAAATGTTCAGTTTTCCACTGCGCTTTTCTGCACAAAAGAAAATGTACGCCATAGTGCTGGAACCGATGGTGGCATGATAAACTATCGTTCTGAATGGGTTTGCTGCTGTTTCAAATCGCGACACTTTTTTCCCCATGGGCTCATAGTCTATGAAGCGAATTTCCGAAAAGGTTCATTTCTTCAATCTGCTTTATAGTCCAGTATACGAAGGTGTCAACATGGGCAACTGGTCCAGCAAGAGCAATTTTTTTTTAATTTGCAGGTTATGGTAGGTACATTAAATTCCCAAAATGTCAGGTACCTGACCATTGTGGAAGGATGGGAAAATGGTTTTGAAATTCCAGAAAATCCCTTTTCCCGCGATATATGCCGAGATTTTACCACTGGAGAATTTTTGTTAAGACGAAAAATAAAGAGCAGTTCCTTACCCACAAAAATAATCCCTAGCATTTTTTCGAAAAATTGAATAGTTTTCGAGATAAATGGCCCGAACGCCGACCCAAAATTGAGATCCAGACCGGCTTATAGAGAGCACGCTCTGAGGGCATGACGTCTCCAAGCAAATTACTGGCGTTAAAATCAATATTTTTTAATGAATCAAAGTGCGGGTGAAAGAAGGGATCTGTGGCTACTAAGGCGTGTTTTCATTCACTCAATTCGTGCTCCTGGGTCATTGGAAAACCAGGCCAAAATTCGTCTTTGCTAGATTTTTTAATGCTTCCATGGATTTATTCATATTATTTTTATTAATAGTAATTTCAGCCAATCCTATTGGATAATGGTTCTTCGGGGGGTACTTTATTTATTCCGAAACGATGCTACCAATAATTCGCCCGTATTTTTTTAAATAATGTGTTTTCCAAGAGGCGATTTTTGTGGATTTCTGGAGTTTTCCCGAGCGCTCTGGTTTATCGACAATTTCTCGATAATTAACTGTAAAACCCGCTTATAATTGATATTTGGAGAAAGGTTAGAACATCCTCTTGCCGATGGTATAATTTTTTTGGCCCAGACCCTGGGTTTTCAGGAAAATCTAGTAAATGTCCAGTTTTCTGAGGGAAGACAGCTATTCTTCTGAGTTTTTCGAGCAGTTTTTTCTCTGTACAGTAAAATTCTTCCCGGTCAAGCATCATACCCGATGAAAGGTCACATTCTGAACTTTCCTTTGATATGTGTATCAAGTATTTTATTTGATGCATTAAAAAGAAATTTGTCTCTAAATTTGTTGTAATGGATGCCTCATTTTATTCTATTCTTCTGAAAATTTTACATGTAAACACTATCTCTTCCGTGATTTTTCAAGAATAAATTAGTAGTATTCCAGTGTAAAAAGTGAAATTCAAGTCATTATTAATTTTATTGGGAATTAATTTTATTGGGAAATATTGAAAATTCTTGAGCTTCTTTTTTTTTGAGCACACGGTGAGGTTTCATTTTTTTGATTAAGATCATTGATATTGTTGTACTTTCAATCCTTTTCGCACACAATAATTCCTAGGATTGGTCTGTCCAATAAAAGCAGGCCAGGGTCTCAATTTTAAAGAAAGCGATAACTTTTTTGACCCCGAGAGTGGGTGAGAGATCGATCATTTTCATGTTTCTTTTCATGGCCTTAATTATTTCGCGGTTGCGAAAATTCAAGGTGGCGCCATCTACCATATATAGATACCTGGAGGCCTAAACATAGAAATTGGTGTATTTTCATGGTCCCTTATCCCAGATTTTGGGCTAGAAGCGTCAGTTTTTAAGTTCCAGAAAACTGCGAACTTTTCAACCACCA
>CAJUYG010002190.1:0-37391 GCA_910591675.1 Galerucella calmariensis | reverse complement strand
AAATTAGCTGAAAATCTTCGGAAAATTATGCTAGGCTGCTTTAAAGGATCAAGTCTACAATTTTGAGCCTGAAACTGTAAACAATCCCTCAAGCATCGCAATTTTCTTGTAAAAGTTGGATTGAAACGTTCCACATTGTCTTCACCATGGTTTCTTCAAAGTCGGAACTGTACTTCTTTCTCATATTGACCGCCCAATCTTTATTATCAACGCCATATCTTCTAAGCTTCTATATGTTCATTTAATTCATATTTTGGTTTTGCTGCAAAACTCCATAGATATTCCCCAAGAATACTTGTATTTCTTGGAATTTTTTCTTTAATTAGCGCATTGAAACTTTGAACATTCGCAATACCAAAACGTGACATTTTGAAATTTATTTGGAATGAAGTTGTCAAACTCAATAGTGTTGTCATAGTGATTGAACTGGTTGAAATTGTCAGTGTAAAGTTGACATGATTGGGTGAAATTGTTTCATATGACACGAAATGACAAAATTGTATCGTTTGTTAGAACTGTCAATAAATTTTCTTAAAAACTGATTTGTTATTACACTTATACAATATATTGAAAAAAAAACGTAGCTATTCAATAAGGAACTCAAAAATTGATGGTTATTCACAACTTTTAACGAAATACTGGTTAGTTTTGTTAGTATCCAAATTTAAACCAATCTATTCTATACTACACTACGGAAACGTACAGAATGATAGAATCTAATATACATGATGGTTTTTTTTTGTATTTATCATCGTTTTAGATTTCTATAGTCACCCTGTATGTTTGTGGTGGCCTAAACTCATCAAATTTCATCAAAAAATCATTAAATAAGGCCCTACAACGGAGACACAAGTACTGCATGCAAGTGTTAGAAATAAATACAAGATGGACAAACAAAACCGTTATCTGAAACTGCCTCAACAATTTATATCAATCCCAAGTGTTTGTATTAAAATATGACACTCACGTGGTATTTTCACTCTGCCACTTTATGGAGTATTATTATCTGGAAATAATTCAATAGCATGTGGAGTCCAGGAAAAGTTTCTTAAACCCCATTTTTGTCGAAACCAGTGAAGTTACATTACTCAAAATTTACCTTTAGGTGTTTCAAGGGATACTTTTTACAGTGTGGTAACCAAAAGTCGAACACAAAAATCCCGAATAATTTTTTTAATCGTTTTCAAGCTTTCTAAAGATGTATGATACTGACATAAATTAAATGTTTAGAAGTAAAAATAATCCATTTTCCGACCTATGTATGTATGTATGTATATTTATTGGGGTGATATTGACTGAGACCTTAAAGATCAATTGTACCGCCTTACTTCTACTTAGATCCTGATGACCTATTTCCCGGAGAAATTTTAGGATACCCCCAGGTTTTAACTTAGGTAAATGTCCCTCTTCCATCCAGTAATCTCCTAGGTGCTGTGCCCTAGGATTATGATTTGCAGCGCAATTCGCAAGTATTTGTATGGAGGTTTCTTCTTTCATGCCACAGGCTACAATGATTCCTGTTAGAACTCTTTGCTGACCTATTTAAACCACATAAATTAGAAATTCATCAAATGTCAATTGAAAGCATAATCTGTAAGAACTCGAATTGAAAATGCCAGTTTTTGTAACCCACTGTCTATTTAGAGGATGAGATATTCTTTACAATTCAAGGAGCAAATTTGTTAGTTACTTTTTCAGGACTAAATGCAAAGATTGCAATTGAGGTGGTTTGGACATGTAGGTAGTGTGAATAAAAGAATACAGATCATTAAGGACATGTGGAAAATAGACGAAAGCGAGGATTGAACAAAATGGTGGAAAGTATGTACGGAAACTAGACTCAAACATATGCTGCCATTTATAAAAACTAGCTGTTAGTCAAAGAGCTATTGGAACTGGAACGTAATTTAATCATGAAACTGATGTCTCAATGTACCCACCTTATTTTTTAATACTAGTTTCTGTTCTACAATAAAATTATTTTGAAACATATTTAATCACATTGGGAATTATGGTTTGAATGGTTTCCGTAACAATTATTTCCAAATGAAAGCGGTCCTTGTTGGTATACTTTTTCTTTTAAAAATAATATTCTAACAGGGTTAAATCATTGAATTCAACTGGCAAAAATTCAAATATATATCGGCGTATAACAATCATATAACATTAAGTCGCGTCCACATTATGTCGAATGGTGTCGATCGACAATGTCGATCCAGTGTGGATGGTCGCCCGACATTGTCGATCCATAATGTGGACGCAGTTTTACAATAGTCGATTGTCGATCGACACCATTCGACATAATGAAGACGCGGCTTTATATTTTGTTGATAAAACTCTAAAAAATAAGTTGTACCTTGGTCTGAAATGTTTAAATAGTTTTTGTTTGGCCATCTTACATGTTACGAGATATGATTATTTTTTACACAATTCAAAAATTTCTATGTATTTAACGTTAATACGACAATTTTTGTTTGTTTATCAAAAAAATATTATTAAATTAACGATCTTACATGCATACAGTTTGACAACCTACTTTCGATAGATAACTACTTACAACAATACCACCCTTAAATACCAAATACATATATCTTTAGTATCACATATTATATTTGATTCTCGCACCGATAAATGGCGTTGAACTTAAAATTTTGTCTCTAGTTCTTTTCAATATCTAAGAAGCTGACCTGACCTGAAATAAAATAATGACATGCAATAAAGCCATAAAAGTATTAGTCGTGACAAGGTCGTATTTATTTTGTTGTCGAATAATAAATTATTACCTGAAAAGTTTTTTGGGTCATTCTTATCTAATTTACTTAGCACTTTTTCTTTTTCATAGTGCGGCTCTGCAAGGTAAATCCGAAAAATTTTATGGTTTTATTGCATCTCAAGCCTAAGTCAAGTTTCTGAGATCGTGAAAAGAACTATACCCATTACAAACTAAATGAACTAGGCGAGATAAACATTGTCACATTACTCTCGGTATCAAGACATATTGGAATAGAGTGAAATGAAATGCAAGATAAACAAAGAAGGAGAAAATACCTTTTTTAGCCTACTTTACTGGAAAACCAGTCATATGGTTACAAAAAATATAGAGGGGAGAATTGTTTAGCAGCCCAAGAGCGGGAAATTTTCAACGGAACGGTTTTTAAAATGTTTGAATAAAATAAATCAATAATATCAATCAGTGACATGTTTTAAATCAAAGTGACTGAAATTTGACTGGGCGTGTGTATACATTAGCCACCTACAACTTATATTTCTTTTTGTACGCTGAAAAACGAACGGAAAGTGATACTAAAGATATCTACCAATAATCTCAATCAATAAGAATCTATACCTTGTGGTTGTTGGTCTTGGTGTTTGAAAATATTCTGTTTTCGATTGAAAAAATTCAATCTTTTAGGCCACCACTAACCACAAATTCAAACTTACCTGAATTAGATGAAGTATTACCTCCTCTACTGTTACGCGTATTCCTAATCCTTCTTAGCGATCCTGGTGGTCTGCGTCGTCTGTGCGGTCTATTGTTATTGGCACCCGGTGTTTTCTTCCACAAATAATAAAATTCCACCAGCTCGTGCTAGAAAAATAATACGGATTTGTGTATTGATGCACAGTTATTTTTTATAAGGACGATTGATTTTTTTTTTTTCGAGACTAATCTGAATCTGAATATTTTTTGTCCTAATTTTAAAATGCAGGTATTGTGTTTTGAATGCGACAAATTTTTTCAAACTCAGTTCTACTTGAATAAACATTTGAAAAATGTTCATATAAAAACATCCAAGTGGATTGAATATATGTGGGAGTCCAGTCACTTTTTTAAATTTAATTGAGACTTGAGAAGTCATTTGGAGCTCAAACAGAATTTTGAAAACAATGTAGCACATTTACAGCTCAAAAGTTTCGATTTGTTGTTCTATAAAATGTATACACACCTGCATTGATTTTTGCATTAGAACTATATGCAAGCATATTCACTATTAAGCTATAAATAGTGAGCAGCAAAATAATGATAATAATATATTGTACCACTGCTCACCAGCCAGATGACATTAAAGAAGTTCAGGATTTAAAATAACAGAGAGCATTAATGAAAATTAGCAATGAAACTAGATCTCGGGTTACAGCATACTAAACATACCTGGCTATAAGCTCTGCAGATGAAAATAAAAATAAATTTCTGGTAAAGAATGAAGATATGAAACAACCAGCAAATACCAATATCACAAAACAAAAGTCGTTTCATTTAACTAAGAGGAAAGGTCACCAAAAGAAGACTGGATATATTATTCGAAAGCTTCTAGGGAGAGCTTCAAAATATTAAAAGATTTTGAATACTGTAGAAAATGACTATGAATAGTGTTAATTTTTACTTTGGTAAAGGCATATATATAATTTAACATTTTGACTTTGTTTTGAAACTAACTTGTGTTACCATCTCCCGTTCTATGGGGAGCACAATCTTAAAAAATTGTTAAGACATTTATGTTTTTATGTCAAATAAGCTATTGATCCCCTTCCGACATTTTCGCAGATACAGTACCCTCCGAAATACTGAGGTTAAGAAAGAAATCAAACTGTATTGTAATGTTGTAGCTTATTAGAAGATATTTAAGAATTGAAACATTAAAGTTACCGTATCTCTATGAGGCAGAAGATCCTTTCTAATTCGGAAGAAATTTTTGCCGAACTGTCGAAGACCTTTGACGAATCTTTTCGTTTCCTCTTCACTCCACTTTTTATCGATACCTTTCGGTACGGGACATTTCACCAATGCTTGCAATGCTTTACCTGGATCATATCCAGAATCGTGCAGCTATAAAGAAAACATTTTAAATACACACATTCTTACAAAATAAAAAAATTATCTTACCACATCTAAAGCATTTATTGTAGTATCATCTCTCGATGCTGCATTGGCTCCATCCTCAGGACACCCTCCATCGCACATACCAGCAAAGGCAGCCATAGACCTAGCGGCTCGAAGGTACATTAACAAGTCAGCATCTAGGGTCATTGCAGGAACCCATCTTTGCTCTTCGCGTACTCTGATCTGTTCCGGATCTGGTGATAATTCATCAGGCGGAACGCCCGGGCGGTAATCAGGAAGGACAGCCTGATAATTACCATGGTAGAAATTAAATATTATCAAATGGTATAGGTTTAGTACACTTTTTCAAAGACTTTATCATGGGGGGGCTGGCCCACGCTAATCGGTTCACCCCAATTCCTCAAAATATCAATCTATTAAAAACATTTTTAATTTTAAAATTTCAACGTTTTTTCAATAATACGAGGAAGCAGTTTTTTATTCTTAAAATGAATTGCGAGAAATTGAAGGGCGGCAATATGCAAAAGCAATGTTTCGGCGGGCATGGCTCTTTGTTTTTTCATCAAAAGATTTGCCCCCCCTCCTAATAAAAAAGTCTGCGCACGCCTATGCTTAAAGTATATTGAATTTTGATAAGGAGGATGTGTCAAATCCGATAATATAACTTTGGAAATGTGGACCATAGGATGTGAGGTGGGCACCCCATAGTGAGGGGAAAAAATAAAGTTACCTATTTGAAAATTGCCAGTTTTTGAAACAGAGAGTTCTCTTTCAATTTTTCATGTGGATATTGGGGATGGAAAATTACTTCACTCCAAAAAAGTGCTCAATGTGCCCAAATAGATTGGATACAGCACCCAGTATAATCTCAGATTATTTGTATGAGCGTTAACACTTATCACTGGGTAGTATGTGTATTTTATTTGAATAACAATGTAAATCAAAACATAGTAACGCTTATTGAAAAAATACTCCCTGAATAAAGTGTACTAAACGTTTAAATTTATTTCTAGAAAAAACTATACTATATCACATGTATAAAGAAACAAAAACACAGTAACATAATTTCTACATATTTACATGACATGCCAATTAGAAATATAAAAATATTAAAGGTTTTCATGCTAAAATTTTTGAAAATTAAAGATAATAGGGTTACGAAATGTATATAGTGTATCCGCTAATCTGACGGCTGTATTGAAAACTATAATTATTTGTGAATTATTTCAAGAGATATTGACTTGAACTATACTCTTAAACCACCCCGAAGAAACGCAGTAAAATTCTTTTTCCTCCTACCCCTATAGAAAGTACACACTTTCCTCCCTCATATCAGGAAGCAAACTCACACTTCACACTCTAGGAATCAAAGTATACACTTTGTTCCTAATAGAGTAAAAGGCATCTAATATATTCAAATTGTTTCTTTAATGTCTATAACACCTTGTACATCATGTACGTTAATTAACTATTTACCGAGGGGTGAACCACCCTGCGAAATACTGTCACAAATTTGCGAAATCACGGGAAATCATGGGAAATCTTGCGCAATCCCGTGAAATCACGCGAAATCATGCGCAATCACCCGAAATCATGCGCAATCACCCGAAATCATGCGCAATCACGGAAATCTTGCGAAATTACACTATTTGCGAAATACTGTCACATTTTTGGCATAGTGGTTCACCCCTCGCTATTTACAAATACACCACATAATAATAAAGTACATAGCCCCTTTAACATTATTACCACAAAAATTAAGGACCACCTGCTGTGGGTTTTGGTCTTAAATCAATCATGTTGGCATAAGTCAAAACGACATATCTTTGAACCAGGTATACCCACTTTCGACACTGGCTTTCCGCCTAACAATATTCCACATACTTGAACAGTCTAAAACCGGTTGAATCGGAAGTATCGACTAAACTATATTTACCTACTTATGGTCAATAAAATGATACATATTTGCAAGAGTATATGTATTGTGTAACTCAATCTGTGACGAAAACTAATATTTATAATAAATAATTAATTATAAATATTTTTCACAGCTTAGGAAAATAACATTATCTTATTAAATGGTGATAAACAATAATGTAAATAATACATTACTTCCAACAAAGTTTACAACACGGAGAAAATTTCAACAGCGTCAAATTAACGGATGGAATAATAATTACTTTTAGTATAATAGAAGTAAACAAGATTAGTAGCGTGATTTATTGTAGCATTTTTCAAATTTTCTAATTAGAAACCTTTGAATTTCCAAATTATATTCAAGATGATTCAGAACCTATCAATAGATTTCCATTATTAATTTCTTTTCCGTGTTTTCACAACCTCTGAAAAAAAATAAATATCCTCTTGTAGGATTATCTACTTTATTTATAAATAACTCTACAAAGCCGACAGGTTTTTTGTCAAATAGAATTTTAGTTAGATGTCGGGATGTCACTGTTATTGCATATTTAATGTTTTCATTGTTGTACTTGTGCGAGAATTATGCTCTCAGATCTTCTGGACGGATGATATCTACCTTATACTGATGAGCAACCGGTCTATAAGACTGTATTAGTGATATTGTCCTTTTGAATTGCAAACTAAAATTGTTGGTTCTATCTTGCAAATATACCAATCCCGTTAAACTTTGAAGTGTAATTCAATGTCCTTCGTGGCATATAGCCTGGGAAGTAGCTGTTGCTTCTTAGTGAACAGTCTTTGTTCTTTGATTTTCAAAGACTCTGTAATGTCTTATAATAGTATTATACTATTACATTTGACATCAATCGTAGGATACAATCAAAGTACCCCATATTATACAAAATAACTTATTTGTGAGTGTGTTTGGAATATTCCTGTAAAATTGTTAATTGTTAATTGTTTTTATACAAGTAATTTTTTTTGAGAACCAATAAATATATTGAAATTAACTATTCTAGGCTTCAAATCCTTTGGAAATTCAAATTAAACTTTTTGGCAGTTGAAAAAAAACTAGATATAAACCACACTTATTGAAATATAAAAGAAAAACTATCAACAGCCTGATAATTTTTTGAAATCAAGATGACACTTTCTGTAGAAGTTTAGTAACATTTGTATATTGTAACAATTTGTGTCAACCTTCAACAGAAACTTATTTCATTTTTTGGGCCCTATACATTTTCATCTTCTCTTTATGTTTTAACATGACGTTTTTATTCTTTGGAATACTAACGTTGTTTTAAACAATTTGTATTGACATAAATCGTTCTTGAGTTTCTCTTTTTCAATAATAATGATTATACTTTTTGATTATGTACCGGATACCAGACGGAAAGATAAGAATAACAAATTGCTGTATCTCGGAAACAGTTAGTCATAGAGACTTGTGGTAGGAAATCTTATGACTAAAGTGGCCAAAAAGAAATAATGAAAATAAGTTTTCAAATTAGGCCACTAGGAGACGTAACCGCCATCTAAAACTTTTAAAATGATTTTTCGTTGAAAAACTGTAAATTTACAAAAAAATATATATGCTTTTTGAAAGTTAAGAAATTTTGACGTATTTTTCAAAATTGAGTGGTGAAGGGTGGTCATTCATCATCAGCTACAACTGCTTAACGACTGAACGGATTTTAACAAATTTGGCCTCGTTGGAAATTGCATTTATGTCTCATCAAACCGGATTTACATTAACCTACTTAAAATTTGAGTATACAATTTTAGTCAATACAGGTGCAGACATTATTATACCAAAATTACTGTTCACTACATTTATGATTCCAAAATTTAAATTGAAATAAACCATTTAAAATTTCAATAGGATAGTTAATTCTTTAATAACCCAACATTAATCGGTTCTAATAGTATTTTTTTATTATTCAAATGTTATTTCATGCAAATATATAGAATTAATAATGAAGACTGGTTTCTATCTATTAATATTTCTGTTTCTGTTTCATTGTTTATTTATAATACATTAAAATTAAACAAACTTGGTTGGTTTTTTAAAATACCTGGAAATTATCTGGTAAAGTAGTTTATTTTTTATAATTGTAATATTTCCGTTGAAACGTCATCAAAACCACCTTTGGCTAGACATTAAATTGTTGATTAGAGATGGCCCAGTTGTAGACTCTGAGTTAAAGCCAAGCTAAAGTTTGAATGTAGCTTAGTGCCAGTTGTACAATTAAGGCTTAAATAGTGGTTGAGGTAAGCCACACTTAACTCTAAACTCTAAACTTAGGTTGGTAGTCCTTACTCATGCACAATTCAGGCAAACTGAGTATGATGGGATTAAGTAGATTAACAATCACATAACCTATTTTACTATTGTTGGAGAAAGTCTTGAGGTCATTAATTTCAATTTTTTGCAGTATTATAAAACACTTGTGACTTCTCATTTCTTCTTCTGGAGAAGGCATTTTATAAATTTGTTCTAGATACCTGCAATGGGTCTTGTTACTTCCTCTACTATACAGCTTACAGTGCCTTTATCTATTTCCATAAAATCACCCAACACCTGAGAAAAACTACTACTTTGAAGGTGCAGAGGATATGAAATATAACCTTAATTTCAATAATAGTTATTATGATATTAATTTCCATCAAGTAAATAGATGACTTAAACATTCATTTTTGATACTTCTTCCATGTAAAATATGTCAACAGCTGGTTCGCAAGGTCGTACTCAACCTTGAGTCTTGTTTATAAAAATGGATAAGCTAGGTTTATATTCAAGTTTGGTTCAAACTCAGATTGAAAAGTTTATTCTTAAATTGAATTTAGTGGTTTAAAGCAAACTTTAAATAACAGATTATTTTAAAAACTTTGTAACAAATGAAAAATTCAAGTGATGAAGAACACAGTAAAAATTATCGATATTTCATTGTTGTCCGATTGAAAGACATTGGCAACAACTAAGGCTAGCTTGAAAAATTAACCTCCCTGCATGGTAATGCAATTGTTGATCTCAAGTCACATCACAGAACACTCAGTTTGTTTCAACTTTCAGGTAATGGGCAAACTTTACAAATAAACATTTCCCGAAATCTGACATGTATGGCTGACAACGTTTAAAAGCTGAGTTGAGAATTAAGGGTGTTATTTAAATCTGCACTCAAGCTTTTATCATACAACCAGCCCTAAATAGTTGTTATGTGATTTTACAAAATATGTATCACTAGTAGAAAATGTCATCTATAAATTCAAATGTATAAGGCATTTCTAAGCCCCTACAACTTTTCTACAAAATGGAAAAATTTTGAATTTGTTACCGTGGTTTTTTTGGATCAACCTACATAAATATCTTTTACCTGGTTGCCAGGACCAACCCTGATTTCTCCTTGAGTAGTAGCCATCTATGAACTTCTGCTAAGCAGTAAATCTGGAAAATCAAACAATTTATTTGTAGATAGTAGATATTTCTTATGACATTATAATAATATTTACTTTCTTACCAGACATAAACCATGTACAAGAATTGTCAGAATAAAAATATTTACATAAAGAAGAGTGGAATAATAAATATATATAACAATTAAATATAATTTGTCATTTATTTCTGTTACATTTTTTTTTCTTAGAAACCTCACTGTTTACATTCATCAAATATGTTCAATTTTAATTGTTCTCAAATTAGAAACTCAAGGAAAACCATTAATAAACCACATTCATATTACTATATTTGAGTGAAAAGTCTAGGATTAGTTATGGAATTTGTATTTGGGGGAGTTCTTTTCATGATAAAAATGTTTTTTGCAATTCATTTACGAAATGTCATTATTTTGACAAATATTTTAGTTGCAAAACGTGGTTCATTTTGTCACTCGGGGACAACAAATTCATTTATTTTTACTAAGAATACCTAGTTTTATTATGAAATTAATTAGACAACTACATATTATTATCATATTTTTATTGAGAAATCACTGTAATTTCTTATAAATATTAAACGTACAGTTTTGAAACGTATTGCCACGGAATACTGCTGCCTTTTGTTCATTACTTGTAGACATAGATGAAACCCCAGATGATACATCATTGTTAAAAAACTCAGCCACATTTGAATTCATTGTTATGCTTGTCGATGTACTTTGTTTCGGAACTGCGATATTGTCGATATTTGTTAATGTATTTTGCCCAAGTATCTTCACAGCTGTTTTTCTTTTATTATTGATAGATTCGTCAATATAATTTTCAGCAACAGCGTTGGACTTCCATCCACCATGCCTTTTCAACGTTTGTATATCAGCACCAGCATCTGACAGTAACGTTGCAGACGATCTGCGAAATGCATGGCTAGTGTATAATTTAGGATTTTGCAAGCCAAGGAATGTTGCTATTTTTTTGGGGGTGTCAGAAAATGTGTTGATGCCAACAGGTTGAATATTCCATTTTCCGTTTCGATATCCGAGGAAAAAACGATTATTTTTTACATGGTTTGGACGCATTTGAATGTATTTTCGGACTAATGCAATCAGATTAATTCCATCAACATCACCTTCGGTTATTGTAAAAATTCTCTCAATCTTTGACTTCGTATCTGGAATGCTTGTTTTAATAAAAGAGTTGCAGTCGCTAACATCCTCGGTCCGCATATTTAGTAATTCATTTCTTCGGCAACCTCCAGCTATCCCAACTAAAAAAATTACTTTCAAACCTAAATAAATGTTATCATCAGCTTCTATTAAAAATCTACTGAAATCTTCCTTACTAAATGTTTTTGATTTTTTGGCCTATATCCTTCCGCATTCCTTTTCAAAAAAGCAATCAAATTTGTCGACGGTTGGAATATTTTGGCTTAGTATGAAAAATAAGCAAGAAGAACCTTTTCTGATACCGTTTTTCAGTATTTATCTTCTTCACTTCGCACCACTTTTGGAAGTTAGAATAAGCTGTAAGCTGTTTCATATGCTGCTTTTGACTTACTTGGCAGCAAATTTGCTACAACAGCTTTTGCAACTTCTTCAACGTCTGAAGGTAGGGACTCTTCAGATTCGCTCATTTTTAAAAACAGAATGGACAGAATTAACAAATAAATGTGATTATTTTGACAAATATGTCTTAACATTTGAGGTTTTGATCATTGTTCTGATGGTTATCTCCATAGAAACAAGCAAGCATGG
This sequence comes from Galerucella calmariensis, assembly GCA_910591675.1. NCBI lineage: Eukaryota > Metazoa > Arthropoda > Insecta > Coleoptera > Chrysomelidae > Galerucella > Galerucella calmariensis. The sequence goes on along the minus strand of CAJUYG010002190.1, from coordinate 25,442 downwards.
CTTTGATAGTATTTAAAATTTCAATGAAACGCAATGAAAATTTTCTTTTTTTATTTTCGTCAACTGAATTACAAAAAATCTTGTATATAAACACGATGCAAAATGCCGTGTTTTTTGCACATGATGTGTACATCTAGTGCAAAAACACGTTCATTTTGCAACTAGTTGTATAAATAGCTATTTTGTCACAGAAAACAATAATTCTCAAGTGTATTTCAAACATCTCAGTTGTAGATTCTTGTTGACCTGTATTTATCAATTTTAGAGTTTTAACTGTGGATGGCTTTTATGTATTGGATTTAATCACATCAGTTAATGGAAATAAAAGCAATAATTTGCAGAATAGTGATATTGATGCTCATTGCACAAGATATAAATTAGATTTCTCCATACCTTACCAGCCTATAGAAATCTGTATGAAATCACCTATAGTCATGGGAATTAAATTTTATAGTAATCTCCCACAATGATTTAAATATATTGTCTTACTCATAATTTTAAAGGAACAACTGAAAACTACCTATCTTATTGATATGTGCCCATATTTGATTGCAGATTGTTTTGAAAATAATTGATGAATTTTGTCTTAAACTGCAGTTAATTGGATTATTTTAAATTTTTATGAACCTGTGTGTTTCTAGTTTTTTTAAACATTTTTTATATATTCACCTTAACATATTTGTATTTATATTTTTTTTAACCTGTCTCATCTCATTATTTGATATTGTGAGATCAATCAATTTAAAAGTTAAACACAACAATGTAGCATATGTGACATTTTTTGGTACTATTACACTGGTCCTGTTAAAAGACAAATTCACTCCCATTTAATCAATCACATAAATTTTATGGTTTCCAAAATTGTAATTTCCTGTACCATTTCAAATGATCAACCTGTATATTTATTTAATTATCACTTCAAAATACGGGAGAATGCAAAAGTAATGTTGGTCCACAATGAATCAAATATAGTTTGCTTACTGGATTAACATTGTGTGGTTTTTGTGGAAGGTAGTGTAATTTAAAGTCCATGAGACTGAGGGATACTCTCAGAGATACTATAATATAATATAACATGCTTACTTATGAGGAATTTTCTGTGAAATACTCTCAATTAAAATGTGCTCTATTACAAAAATGGTATACAGTAGTTTTTTGAAGATATAGTGTTACCATAATTGAAAACATCCTGTTATGACATAATTTTGTTTCTAGAATAACAAAAAAGATCAGATAAAATAACTGACAAGCTAAAAAGATTGTTTAGTTAGGTAGCACAGAGCAAATTTGTAAATCAATATCCATTAAAATGTGCTCTATTACAAACATGGTTTCCAGCAATTATTTGAAGATATAGTGTTACCATAATTGAAAACTTCCTGTTTTGATATAATTTTGTTTCTAGAATAAAAAAATATTAGATAAAATAGCTGGCTTAAACTAAAAATATTGTTAAGTTGAGTAGCACATAACAAATTTGTAACAGGAGCCCTGTTAATAGTAATTGTACCTTGAATAAGAAATATTTAATGACAACCACCTAACATACAGTTGGCCAGAATTGTTATGGTTTCATTTAAAAATACTTCAAAAAGTAAATATGTTGCTTTGCCTTACAGAATAAATAACAATATATTGAATAGGGCTCCATAGACAACACAATCTATAATATGGTATAGGTATGTCCAGTTATAATTTTACTACTTTGAACAAAGGCCAATAGCTGAATTATTTGTTTGAATCAAAATAGTAAAGGGATCAATGTAGATGTATAAATAATATGTAGATGATAAACCATTTTTTTTGTCAAAATAGCCAATAAAACTGTAACATGTTAGACCACTGTACAATATCTAAACAAATTATGCATGAAAGGTTGAACATAACATATATTATGAAATTTATTTGATCTAAGTATGTATCCTTCTTACTTCACTGAAATATCAGGTATAGAAGTTTAGAAACAAACAAAATAATATAAAAGCTAATTTTAATTTAATAGCGCTTTTCCTAGTTTATGACCCATCAAAAAAGTAATAAAAGAGGTACTATGTAGTCGACTGAATAGTTATCAAATTATCGCTCATTATTTTTAAATAAATATACCATCAACAATTTTAACATATATCCTATAAATAAAAAATCTTAACAAGGTGGGAGATTGGGCTCATATTTAACAAAAATATAATTGTCAACACATAGTATCACCCCCACTACTTAGTACACAATTTAATTAAAATACATTTTGTAACGATCTTGCATAAATTAAAACGTTATTCAAGTATTTTCGTCCACTTTTCTATAGTAGTTCACCCTATTTATACACTTTCAATTGGAAATGGTAATAAAAACAATACTTACCAATGTAAAACAATTACTTCATAATATAAAGAGTTTATATTCACTTTTTCACCATTAAATAATCAAATAAAAAGCACACATTCATTTTCGAATACTGATAAACCACGCACACTTTAAATATTCGTAGTTTTTAGAGATTATATTGAAGAAATATTCTTGAAAATGTTCTAAAAACAAGGTGCAACTTTTATCGATCTCGGTCAGCCATTTTCAGTAGGCTTCTCACATCTGTCATCATTAGATCATGGTAAATGATAAATAGGGAACTGCAGAACTATCATTTGTCAATTTACCACGCCATGTTGCCAGCTTCATATTTACATCGTTATTTATCCAAATATCTCTATATTTCTAATGATTAAATTCATCAGATGTTCATAGTAAATGAACAGTTTTGATTAAAGATGTGAAAAATGATAGTGAAAAATGATGAGGTATATTTTCAATAAATAACCAGATTAAACTTGACAATGTGAGTAAAAGTTTTAGCGCCATCTATACGATCTATGTCAAAGCTAGGTGTTAGCAGCATCTAGGAATTATTTTTGTAAAACCATATCAACTTCGTTATATGAACCGAGATGGAGCAGTCACTCTAATTCACAAATTTTTTTCTAATACAGAAAGGGATCAAATACTATAATCTTTGAATTAGATTATCTTAGCTTGAATTCAAAATAGAAATACATACTGAATAATGTATATTTTAAAATAGATGTAGATAACTTCTTCTAAACATAAAGATACAGGAATATTGGAGTAGGTAAATCAATTTCCCTAGAGGCACCAGAGATAAGTGGCACCAATTTAAAAATACGATTTTTATAGTTTAAAATGCAAAATCTGTGGTTTATAAGATTTAAAATAGCAAAAAATAGTTACAAAATGTTTTAAACAGCTAGAAATAGCAAAAAAATATAATAGCCACTGGTCAATCATTCTTTCGTCATTTCTCTATTTATCCCATACACATTACCTTTGCTCCTTCTCTGTAATTTTCCAAGTTTTTATATTGCTTTGATGTTCTATTTAACTCTATTAAATATTTATTAAGGATTTTAAAAGTATAGGAGATAAAAATGTTATATTAAATAATTTCGAAGGCTTTACTGTTTTACTAAGATGTGCTTTACATTTTCTAATAATCCAATTTACATTGTTTGTTTTAACAAAGTTATGTAAGAGTATGATGTTTTGAGAATCTGAAAAATAAATTATTAATTGATTAATGTACCTATCAATGTCAAGTAATCAAACAAAATCTATCTAGTGCAACCTTTTACTATAAATATCAATAGGTATGTTGTGCCAACCAAAGCAAACTGAACATGTCCCTGATTTTTGTTATAAAAGATAGAGTAGCCAGATTTTGAGGAGGTGGAGGTTGAGATATTAATTTTGGGAGCGAGATTATAATTTTTATATAACATACAAATATACAACATCGGTATTCGCTGCATTCAAAGAAAACTCTACTTACATAACATTTTTGAATACGAAATATTTTTGATGATATTATAATTAATATTACCGTCACTATGGTGCTGTAAGTGATGGGTCCGAATGGTCCAGCCGTTAAGTATATGGGACGTCTACTTCTAATAATGATTAATATAAGATCTCTTTGAATATCCGGTTCCAAATCATACCAATGAATGCGATGCATAATGTTACCAACTGAAACGCTCTAGAATATATGTGAGTTTTAAAATTCAGCCTTAGATAAATGTTATTGAAATCATTGAAATTATTAACAAGACCAATGATTATTTCAAGATGGCGCCTCTCCGTATGATGATCGGGCTGATTGTCATCAGTATTTTGATAGGAAGGTGCCAATTAAATTCGGTAAAGGAGTCCCGTTAAATATGATGCGAAGCAAGTTCTTGTGCAATATTCCGCTACGCACAGAATATATTAAACAAGAAATGAATCAGTTGCAACGAAATGCTAGTTAAACAATGCATACGATAAAGTGATAAAGTGTTTTTGCGTGAACAAGCACAAGTATTCTTAACTACGGATATATTAAAATTATAATAGCTCGGTGGATTACAGTGAAACACTTGTCTACTTTAGAAATATTGCACTAGATATCTCTTTTCGCACAGGATAATATACTCCCATCTCTCCATCGCTTTTGAAAACCACCTTATTTTGTTAAGTGTTGATTCTCTTCGATCCAGAAATGCGAACTGTTCCAATTACACAATCAAGATATTAAACTTCTTTGGATATTTCTAGCTCTTCTCCGAACAGCAGTACTCTACTATTCGTAAAAGCAACAACTAGTTTGGTATTTCTTCTATTAACAGAAAGGTCCTCTTTAAGGCACCATTCCCTCCATAATTCGTAGTGTCTCTTTTATGACTTTCATGATTACCTCTGGGAATTTCCCATTGGTGACAATCACTATGTCCGCAAAGCCCTGCGTCCATATGCCTTGATCATTCAACCTGCAGATCAAGTCATCTACAATTAGGTTCCATAAAAGTGGTGAAACTACTCCACATTGAGGACATCCTTCAGTTGTCCTAACGATATAACTTATATCATTCATATGTGAAGTCATTCTCCTATGCTCGACCATGTAGTTTTCTTCAAATATTCATAAGGTATCTCCTTGAAATTTTACCAACACAAATTCTGCAAATTCTATTCTTCTTTTATAGTCTGTTTGCTTTAAACTTTGAACTGGGTTGAAAGGGTAGCGACAAAACTTATGATTTTTTAAAATTCGTTGATTGGATGACATTACACCTAAATCTCTCGCACCACAACGTAATGACACTTCCATAGTATCCAAGAACATTGATTCCATGAACACTATTATCTATAACATGCTTCACTTGCTTGAAAACAACCAAATTCTGTTAAATTGTTCAATCAAAGAATACACCTTTGCTTAGTAAATACACTGAGAAAATGATCGGCGATATAATTGGTCGACAAAGTATCATAAGTAGCATATTATAAAAATTGATCCTTTCAGACAAGCGCATTCAAAAAGAGAATCAGAAGCTACGATTCTTGTTCAGCTGGTGTATTTTTTGGTTCAATATTCTTTGTGTGAGATGGCTGGGTCGGGGTCGATACGAGATTTATAAAATAAATACCCAATTTTCACTTACCGCTTCCATTAAACGTTGTCCGCCGAAGCAAACTATATATGATGATATCATCCAGCCTATTAACAAAGCAGTTGAATCTAAGGGAATATGCTAAAAATCAATCAGTCAAACCGATCAAAATATTAGTACCTAAATTTAGAAAATTTGTTATTACCGTGAGAAAAGTATAACCTATAACACCTATGAACGGTCCTGATAGACTAATATGCACCATCATGCAAGGACTGAAACATTTGTTTAATAATACCCCCATTCTGAAAAATATATATAACAATTATAAAAATATTTATTTATGCTTATTATTAAATATTGACATCATAATAATTTTGTTTTATTCAAAAATGCGACAGAGTAGTGAGTCTTCGTGGCCCTTGCAAAACCAATACATGATGAACAATCCAAGTAATATCAAAATATTAACGTGAATATATTATGTTTTTTATCATTGCGGACATCTGCATTGCTTAATTAAAACAATGTCGAAGCATACATTTGAAGCGATGTTTTACTGAATACTCAACGAATCAGTTTCCAATTATTCTAAGAACTTTTGGCAAGTCACCATTTCACTCATGTCAATATGTCAGATCTTAATGGAAAAAGCAGTTATAAGAATGAAGAGATACAACTGTCAACTAACTATAGCTATTACAAAAGGCGAATAGAATATAAACGATTGAGCAAATATCAACAAAAACGAATGGAACTGACATCTGACATAACTAGTGACAGAAATGAAATGGTTACTTGCCAAAAATTTCTATAATTGCTGCTAACCGATGCGTTGAGTATTCAGCAAATGAACTGAACTCGTCCATTGATTGATTTATTGTTCCAAGAGACAATTCAATTTATGTATAAAACCGCAGTAGCTCATAAGGGCGAGTTGTATCAAACACCTAAACTCAGTTTAATGATGACTGATGTTTAGACTGATGTAATTGTTGATAATAAATACATCAATCAGCCACAGTCTAAATATCATTTAACATTTAACCGAGTTTAACTGTTTGATACAACTCGCCCTAAGTCGAAAAAGAAAATTTCACAGGAGAGACAAAAAACTTGCTTGAAGTCGTTAATTTGATAATCAAATGCGGTATTTTTTGTATATTTAAATAAAACTGGTGAACTGAGAATTTAAATCTTGCGTAAGAAATAAGTTCGTCATTTTTTGGGCAGGAATAACAGGCAAAATAATAGGTACCTAAATTTGTATGACAAAACTTCTAGTAGTAATAATAAAAGCCGATAAGCGAATCAGGGAATGCAAAAGATTAAGTAAATCGAATAATCAAATGTGAAGAAATAAAAAAATTGGTGTTTTTTCTTTTTAAATGTTTTACTAGATGGTACAGTCCGTTTGCTACTGGTATTTTTGTCAAAAACTCGCTATTTTGCTGCTCTATTGCTGGGTCTATTAGTAGGAGAATCTTTTGACAGTTCCTAGGAACCAATCAAATTTCCTCTTTTTTATCATATGAACAATTTCACCCAATCATGTCAACATTACACTGATAACAGACCATGGGCTATTCTCACGTTGGTATGGACACATATTGATTTATTTCGATTTTGAAGTTTCAAATATTTAATATTTCGAAATGTCACGATTTGGTTGTAATTCTGAGGAGAATATTAATGAATTTATAGAATCGAACATACCAAAAAACACCGTTTACAGTAAGAAATTTGTATGGCTTTTGCAACGATAGAAAGTATTAATTAGATGGAAATCATTTAACCTTTCTAATTGTTCTTTTGTTGATTGCACCAAATTTTCTATCCGAATAACACTCGGACATTGCTTGTTGTAACAGACCTCCGCCAAGCAGCAAGCTTTCGAAATCGGTCATAAAATTTTTTCGAACAATTATCGATGTACTTGGGTTATTACAACTGATAACCCATTGAATGGAGGAGGGCCACGATTAGTGTTTCCACCAGTCCCTCAAATGTCTAGGAACGTGACTGCCCCACCAATATTGGAATTAACAACAACTTTTTCCGAAAAACAATAGAACAGAACAGTGACAATTGGAAAATTGATTCTAGAAATAGGTATAGTTAAAATAATACCCTTCTTGGTGTGCGTCATCGATTGTTAATGTCTTTCTAACACATTACGTAGGAAGAAATGGAAAAAAGGCAGGTCTGTGATTAATCCTAATCAAAATATCACAATAATGAACCGTTTAAATGTATTACAAACGTTAACCCTAATCTTTGACTTGACAAGAATTTGATTGGTTGATGCTTAGATTACGCTCAAGCTCAACCTATCAATCGAGAGTTTAAAATACTATAAAGGCGTTACTTTCGTAGCGGCAATAAGTCTCATGACTTTTTCTACTGTCACACTGACAGTTCTTGACAGGTCTGTACTTTGTTTTTTACGGCCAATTATTATTTATGAAAAGTAAATATTAATCTTATTGTTTTATTTATATGAATAATACAAAAATATGCATGAATACACGAAAAAACATCAGTAATTTGAAAGTTCTCGAGTATTTTCAGTTAGAAAAAGAAGCTAATTATTAATTGCATAACCTTTTCGAATTTGGCTAAATACAATCCTGATGATCTTATTTATCAAATTTAAGGTTAGCTATATGTCAAAATAGCAAATAAAATGAAGGGTATTATTTTAACTAGGTATACATAGAAATTTATCAAATGATTTTTAGTGAACCTACTCTATAACTGCTTGATGATACTGTACGGCTCTATAAAATTTCTGTCTCCTGATTACCATGTCTTTTTCATTCAATGCATCCGTTAACTCGTCTTCTACGTGCTCTAATCGTATTGTCATATGTTCGCAAATAGCGAACATCATGAAAGACAGAAATCCCGCTGTTTGGTAGACCACAAATACCGCATAAAACTAAAAATGAAGATGAAAAAAAGAATTTCATTATTCATAGGGTCAGATATAATTAATTGTTATTAATTGGTATTGTTATTGTTAGTTGGATTCTTGCGAGGAAAGTGCTTCTTTCCACCAGCCAAATACGTATAGGTATATTATAAGATGTATTACATTATATTAAACAAAATACAAATCCTCTCGAAGGACCAAAAGGTTTATTATATAATTTCCAGTCTGAAAAAGTTCGCACCAAAAAGGTAACCAGGAAATGATATACCCGAAAGGAGTAGCACTAATGCTCACCAGTGCAACAAGCAGAAAACGCTTAGTAATAGGGTCCGTTTCTACCCTAGGGGTACAGAACCCTGAAAATTATAAATATTACCTATATCTTTCACAATGATATTACCTCATACAAATAAACAATTTGTGTAATAGGAAAATAATCAAATCTAAACGGTAGCCAAGTAGGAAATGGTAAGCCGCATACTTCCTCTAAATTGTTTTCCAAATTTTCTTGTTTGCATTGTGATATTAGCAATAAAGCAGGTAAAAGCATTGTTAATACAATGCAAGTATGGTAAGTTAAGTAGATTTTTGACCATTTGTTTATACGTTCATTTTTTTTGTCAAAATTATTAGGTTCTCCGAAAGTTTTGAAATCTAGAACAAACATAATATGTTAGGTAATCTTAACGTACATGAAGTATATTATATAATCTGCTCAACCCCAGTCTACTTGAAGAGCAGCTGCACAAACTGCCTGAAGCCAACATTAAAAGTCAACATTCACAGATGTAATATCTCACCTGATAATTGTCTTAATAAAACTATAATGGGCTTGAGGTTCAACAAATATCTAAATAAAAAATACGAAGCTCCATGGTATGATAATATGTTACCTATATCTTTATCAATGTGGTAAACAATGCCCTCTGGAACAAACAAAATAAGATTTTAGTTTTTATAAAATTAAGCAAATTTTGTGTGTTATGTGATAAGTATAAAGCAAAGGTTAGTGATTTTGATGATATTCTTATTGAATATGATGACACGCTTCCGAAGGGACACACAGAGTAAGGTGAGTTATAATATATTTCAATTGTAATTGGTTTAACAGCAAGGTAGACATTTTTAGAATGTAGCGCTTTCCGTGAATACTTATTAGTTTGTTTTACTAGGCTGGTGTCAACTTTTTGGAGGGAAAAACTTATTAAAGGACTATAAGTATGTTAATTGAGATGACATTCACTGAGATCTAGACAATCCTCTTCTTTGCTCATGAGGAAATTCTCAGAAGCTAGTAGTTCTTTTCGACCTAGGGGTTTCAGGATATCCGCAGGCTTTAGTTTGGATAAGTGTCCATTTATTATCCTGTAGGCTCCTAGGTGTTGTACCCTACGATTTGAAATTGCCATGCAACAGCCAAATAGAAAAAATTCGGAGACGAATAAATGAGGGCGTGTTGGAAAACTACTTTCCAACGCCAGACCTTTTCGTCTCCTCTGTTTCAAATACAGAAAACAGCGGTTACCTTATGTTACCTATTATTTATTTAATAATAAGGCAAGATAATTTGCAACGGCTACTCATTGTGGAGAGCAGCTCAGGTGTGAATTCGGAGACCAAGCTAATATCAGTTCAGGGAGTAGTCTTACCGGTTCGCGGTTAATCCTACTTTATTTAAGTTATTGAAGTTATATTGAAGTTAATGAGATAATAAATGAAGTTAAGAAACGAAATGAATTTAATAAGTTAATAAATCGAGTTAAGGAATTTAGTTAAAGTAAATTAAAAAAGGTAAGTGGGCGCAATGAATAATATTAGCCGACTTGTTCTTCACCTCACAACTCTCTATCAACAAACCTGGAAATGCTGGAAGGGAAGGAATATGAGCAACGTTGTTAAATTTACAAGTTGTTTAATGATTTTAAAACAAACAAATATTACAGTTAGAATGAGTGAATGTAAAAAATGTTGTTGAAGCAATCACGTTAGGCTTACTTCCCTTTTTTCTTGTTAGAAGAGAAGGTTTCTTCGGACAGGTCCTAGGTACTTGAAGTTGAAGGTAATCCATGGAAAGTTAGTTCATGGAAAGCTACTTCATGTAACAGTTACTTCATGGCAGGAAAAAAAATGTCCGGGAAAAAGATGCGCATTCAAATTTGAATGCACTTTAGGTATAATGTGCAAGGTAAACCTCCCACCACAAATTAAAAACTTAAATCTTTAACTGTTCATGGTCACAGGAAAAAGAAAACTTCTTCTTACTACTTGCTATTAAATATCAGCGAGACATGCGATGAGCAATGGACATACGTTGCATATCCCTCTCCTGTTCACATGCTCTGCTTCGAGAAAGAATTTACATATTGGTAGTGTGCTCTTAATTTCTCTCTCTATAGGAGAGAAGAATTGAAATATTTGACCAATATCAGTGTATACTGATCCTCCCAAACGGAGATTATCCGTCGCACATTAAATGTAAAAATTTGCCTTTCAGCGGTGTTCGATGATATAGGTTCTCGACGAGAATCACATGTTGGTAAGAAAAAAGGTCTGGCTACTCGCCGTCCTGTAGATATTTAAATATTCCAATTAAGTTTGAATAGTGGCCAAATATAACGTTATACTTAGGGCTGCACCCGCACAGCGTCGACATTTTTACATTAAACGTCCTATATCTCAAAAATGTAGACATCAGAAGAATAAATTTCAAACAAAAGTTGTAGAGAATAACTGGATCTTCAAACATGGATGGATTCATTTTATTGTTTAATCCAATATTTTAAGAGTTATTGGCCAATATAGGAAAACCGGTTCATTTAATTGGCTATTCATTGTGAACGAAAATGGTAATTTTTACAAAAAAAAGTTTGAAGTGAACAAAAGAAGCAGAATTTTATTATCTACAATAATGGTCAAATTGACGTTTGCCTTAAAGTGCAAAGTTTCCGAGATATCGACCAAAATCGTATTTTTAAGATGGTGTCTGAATCTCCACCGGAATCTGTCAGCATTTTGTGATTTTATGTTCAGTAAGTGATTCCGAACCTCATAAAAAATATTGGATCGGAAATTTAGTGTAAGGTAGACCAAAAAAAATCCGGCTATTTTTACTGTCTTAAAGGATCACATAAGTAGTGATTGGTCTCATTATAGCTGTATCCATTGGAGGCTTTAGCATATAGGAGCGGCATGAGCAACATCTTAAGGGTCATCTACCAAATTCGACCTTGCACAATTATGCTTTGTATATTTTTTTGTCTCCCTACGTCCTCACGTTTAAGTTCACATAACGAAAATTTTATTAGAAATATGAAAGCTCCGCAACTTGTAGGTAGCCAAGCGGTCCAAGCGGATTTTGGTTCAAGTACTACTCTATAAGCTTCGTCAGTACTGAACTGGGAGACCGCCGAGACCGGCGAGCGTTGTATCAACAATGGAACGGCACGCAACTACCGAAGCAGAGAGACAATGTCAGTCATAGAAGGATAGAAAAGCGAGAGATGGATTTTTATCCGATATTTTAGTGGTAGCAACCGAATTTCAATAAGGAATTGTACGGTCATAAGTAATTTGAGGATTCTGAGATTTTTATATAGTATTCATAAAGCTTCAAATTAGACTTCTTATCAATTAGTTTTTCCATTTAATCCATATTTAATTCTTTACAAGGGCTCAAACATTGCTTAATATGTGTAATTACCTCATGATTCGTATTTTTTTCAACAAAATTTGGTTAGCATTTCAAAGTTTTTATTCGATGAGAGCTCTAAGTTCAACATTAATCTACATGATATATTTTTTCCTTAATTTTCAATACATTATATCCATTACCTCAAAATTCTTTGCCAAAAATACTTCGATATTTTGTCAAACCGCTGCCGATAGATTCCCCTTAATTTAAATATTGTTCTCTACCTATGCAAAGAAAAATTAATCCGGCTCAGTAACTTTTATGAAATTATTTCGTTTACCACATTCAGCATATTATTTTCCACTATTTGCATCTCTCACTCACTAAAGTAGGACGAAAGATACGCACTGACCCACAGGCGAGAAATTGCAACTCTTATTTTAGGCCTCATGTATTACAGTGCCACTCTCTTCGGTTTCTACATACTCGTGAATTCATGAAAATAGAAATAAAAATTCAAATATCCATCCATACATCCTCACAAACTTTCACGTTTATAAGTAAGATATAAAAGTTTATAAATAATAATCATTATAAAACATTTGTGGGTTTTGGTCTCCATGTTCTGCTAAAAATAAATGTATAAATACAACACTAACTGTACAAAGACATTTTAAATGCGATTCCGTGTAATATCAACTGAAACTATCATCAATTATTAATTTATGCATCAACAAAAACTCCTCCAATTCAACTGATCGCTTAACTGCATTTAGGTACACAGGATAAATAAAACTGAAAACAAGTAACTTTGCAATTGACCTACTTCATTTCTATTGTCGATTAGTTTATCCATTGAAATATTTAATTTTCCAAAACCAATTTATATTGAACAACTTAATAGAAAACAATATACGACCGAGTCCTCTTCACCGACACATACAATATTTAAATTGGAGTTGAGTCGAATGTACTATTTACACTACGTAAGCAGCTGTTGGATCTTACCGAATTTATGCTTCTTTTGGTTTTCAAAATGGTGAACTGTATTGTATGCTATTTTACAAGTTACCAACCAACATATTGCCATTTGCAGACTCCCTCTTAACCATTAAGTCTATCAATAACTCATTCACCATTCACTTTCTCGTTCAACGCATTCACGACACATACCAAAACCTTATTTTGCACGATGTTACCATCAGTATCATATGGATCCCTTCTCACATAAGAATAACTGTTAATGAATTCGCTTATCGCCTTGTTTTTGATTTCTTTCATTGCGTTTAATCATAACTTCCAAATAAAATCCGTAAGATGAATAAAAGAGACTTATGCAATTTTGATGGAAGAAAAAAGGATATGAATTCAGTTTTCAGCGATTCTGAAAAGTCTTTCACCAGCGAAGTTTCTATTTAAATGTCAGTTTTGAGACTTTGACAATTCAAAGATAGTATCAATAATAAGAAGCAATTTTCCGGTATTTTGCATCCTCAAGTAAAAATAATGGTACTTAATCTGATAGATTATTTCGAGAATGAATGAAAAAGTGGAAATTCGTCAACCAGTGTACAGGAAGCATCAACTATCATTATCTTCTCCGGGTATATTTGTAATCTCACATTTTGGTTACCTCCGTGACCTTTGAATCCGCATGATAAGAGCGCTTTTGACTATACTCATATGTTTACTCTTAAACTCACATTCTATCATGAAGTATGTCATTATTGAGGTGTACAACTACATTTTATTTCAAATCTATTTTATTTTCTACCACCTTGAATATCTGTTCACTTTCAATTTAATAATATTATTATAGGTACTTACTTTTCAGATTAAATATCATATGTAATAATGCTCCAACTGATAAATATATAGAGCTGAAATTTACCAACAAGTATTTGATATATAAATTTGTTTTTGGATCGTTCATTTCAGTTGTAGTTGGTAAAAGATATGGAATTTGTAATATTCTTACGGAATGCTCCATAATTTTTATTGCTCTTACGTGTGTGATGTCCATTTTGACTGAAAATAATAAAATGAATTTTCTGATGTCGTTTTTTATTATTACATTCGAATTCTTCAAATAGTTTTGATTTTAAATATAAAAGATATCAGACGTAGAAGGTGGAACAAGTTAAATGCATTTAAATTCGGTTTAAATGTTTGCTTATTATTCAAGAATTTAGGATACTGATTAGGGTTCGATATCGTTTCCTTTTATTGTTTTATCTCGAATAAAAGTATGCACGTTTCAAGAAAAATAGTTATTTATGATACGTGCGTGAAGTTATACTTTTGCGCAAGGCACGAACGTAGCGAGTGTCTTTTTCGCAACGAGTGGGCAAAAGTACTTCACGCACAAGTGTCCTACAAAACTTTATCTACGACCACATAAAAAAATGTGCTCTGAAGGGGTTAAAAACATAAAAATAAAATTTCTATAAACAAATATATACACAACGATTTCTAATTTCAGGTGGTGTGCAATCCGAAGGAATGCATTCTTCTCGAGGTTCTTCCATTTAAAATAAGTGTAATTAAAATTTTAAATATAACAGAAAATATTTTTCACCATGTCTGACACTTCTGTCAAATTTACTAACAGCACAAAAGTTTATACAACAAACGACTAAATTCAAGGCAACTAGATACTAATTACGTAGCTAAAAAAGAGTGTTAAAATGGAAGCTCCATTTAAAAAGCATTGGTCTTTTACGCACGCTTTTGGGTGTTATAATGAAAGTCCCATATAAAAAGCGTTGTTCATTTACACACGCTTTTCAACGTACGTATAATGTATGATTTCACACATTTTTTTGGTTCGTAAATGACTAATTTTAAAGATGGTCGTAGATAAATAGTAACTAGGTTTCGACGGATTTGCCTCCTCTCATCGGTAGTTGTTGCTTCTTAGTTGAATGGTAACTGTTTTTGAAAAATATTTTTCAAAATTTATAAAGCGTTCGAATAATTTCAATTATTCTGCGATATCTATAGGTGACGCGCTATATTAAAAACGAAAATATTACAGGAAACTTTAATAATTCACATTGTTTCACAGCGTATGTAACTATTAGCATCATGGAGGCTTTGTAAATTTTTAACTTGGTATTTTTGACTAGGATTTTGGACAATGCGTCTCACTCTAAATTCGATGTTAAAAGGATGTGTATAACCTTCCTGTTGACTCCGACCAGGCTCTACTTAAAGCTATTAGCAATTAAACAACTAAACTGGTGAAAAACTGTAAAGAATCCCTTAGCATGCTGACAAGAGGCAACAAAGTGTCTCTAATATGAAGATCCCTCCAGATAAAGTGGTGGCCTATATAGAAGACACGAAGCTTTTGGAATGGAAGTAGGTAGATAACATGGGTAATGGTACAAAGATTCAGTTCAAGTTCCTTGACTGTTGTTCCCAACCCAAGCGTATGAATGAATGAATGAATTTTGACTCCTCTTTTTCCATTGTCATCAAAACGAGTCTAATCTATTTTGCTGGAATATTCATGGCTTGCATTTCTCCACTAAGTTTGCTTCTAATTAAGATTTCGAAAGCTTGTTTGAAGTCGGCAAATAGGATATGTAGGTCTCTGAATTGTGGTCTTGAGAAATTACAGCATTTGTAACATGTCGATCTTCTTGGATCAGCTTACGTATGGTGTAACTGACTTATCAACTTCAGATATTCATAAAGTATTATTACAGTTTCCTGTAATATTGTCGTACAATACTTTATTGTTTCGTGTCCACGAGTCTTGTCAGATTATTTGAATTTTGGTTTGTGGTTGTTACAACTTTCACACTTCTGTTACTGGAAGACATGTATTTATTGTGATTTCGGTGTCTTCCCTATTTAGTAATGAGGCTCTTTGAGCTCGCGGACGGAGAACATATACCTTTCACTGATGAGGCGCAAATACGCCGAAATCGATCTACAACTTATGTTGCTCCTTCTAATACCAAACCAGAATGGTTGGTGTTAAATATCTTGCAGATATACCAGCACCGTTTGAATTTGAAGTGTAATTTAATATCTGTCCGAGCCTATAGCCCGGGAAGTAGTTGTTGCTTCTTAGTTGAACCAAAGAATACACCAGCTTAACAAGAAGCAAAGCCCGACGAAATATCTTTGATGTTTTGGTAACAAAAACTTATGACCTTGAGAGACCGATGTTGATAGATAACTTATTAAAAACACAGAGAAAATGATCAAATTTTCTAATATTGGCGATATAATTGGTTGTCAAAATGCGGTATGACAAGTATCTTATTATAAAAATGGCTCCTTTCAGACATGCGCATATGAAAAAAGGATCTGAAGCTTCGCTTCTTGTGTATTCTTTGGTTGAACGGTCAGTGTCTTTGAAAAATATTTTTCAAAACTTATAAAGCGTTAGAATAATTATTCAGAAATCCAAAGTGATCCGAAGCTTTGGCGTCAAAAAAACTAAACATGAGAGTTAATTTTGACATTTAATATTTGTTGACAGGCGCCAACTATGTTGCTATATGCAACACCTAAAAGACAACCATTGATACCAAATAAATTTGTGTTGTTTAATTTTTAACAGTTTCCTCTAACAATTTAAACCGAAAAATTGCCTTCTCAACAGTTTATTATTAGAAAACCCAAATTTACTAGGTGAATACAAACGTCCTGTACTGATAAGAAACTAAAATTAATTATAAAACATTAATTTGAAGTGCGATCTGTATTATATAAGACTAGCAATGCACAATATATGTTTTGAAAATGCCTACGAACCAAACACAACTGCTTCTGTCAAAAGTCTCAACAAAACTGTTATTTTAAGTTGAAAAATTCGAAAGTTATACCTGTATTAGCTTGATTTGGTACTTACAAGGTGAATAAATAATTTATTATGATAAATATAAATGGTAAGCTCAGCTTGGTTGTCACAACAAAGATAAATATAGTCCAAGACGTATAATAGCAATAATTTTCATAGTTGTGTAATTCAAAACTACCAGATAACAGAATAATAAAATAAAATAGAATTATAGTTTGAAGACAATTACCATGGAAAAGTGAAATATTGAGGGTTGAGCGGTAGCTTTTGAATAATGCTTAGGCATAATGACTGTTTACACGATTATTTTCAAGAAAAATGAAATAATCAAATAAAGAATGTGTTTCGTCGCATAGTTTGGGGTATATCCAAGATTTATGAAAGAGTAGGTAGTTAGTGGAAGTTGCCACTACTTTTATTTGTAATCTTTTTGGAACGAAGTTCCTTATCGCGCGTTGTGAAAGGGGGCTAGACGAATAAAACTCTTACCAAAAGTTGTCACGACACTTTTTGAATATAGGAAGCTATTGTAAGCTGTGCGGCGTCGCATGTTTCTCTGTCTGTATCTTTCTCTCTTATAGAAAGCAAGCCAGATATTTTCATTTCTATTTCGCATTGAACAGTGTGGTGTCGCGACGATTATTTTTGTTGAGTGTATACAGGTTTTTTGTAAATAATAAATAATAAAAGAAAAAAAATAATAATAATGAATCCTGACAGTGTTTCTGTACAAGTTCCGGATATTGCTGATGGAGTTAGGTAAGTAGAGATTATATACAGATAATAATAATAAATGATTTTGTATTTTTAGCAAGTGCGCACTATAACCTCTCTTTATTATTGTGCTAACCAAGTCATACGCATTATAATCTCCACATTTTGTGTGTTTAGCAAGTGTACGCATCAAAATTTTAATAAATTCAAAAACAAATCATATTTTAATATTACAATTTCAGAACGTATGTATTTAGCAAGCCGTGCGTGTTCTAACCTATACGCTGTTGTGTTTACGAAGTCGAGAGAGTATATATATATACACTCTGTTGTTGTGTTTACAAAGTCCCGCGCATCTATGACGTGTATGAAAGAATAGACAGACAGAGTACATATATATGTATGTATTGTATATGTACAATTCCTTCACTAATTAATCGAAAGGAACTTCGTTCCATCCGGGTGTCCCTTGACACCTCTCAAGTTTTTTTTTAAATTTAGGATGGAAATGTTTTATTATACTTCCTCCTGCCACATACTCCAGGGCTGCAATCAGCAATCATTTCTCAAGCTTTTTAATTATCGCGCAACGCCAAGAGCCCAGTGCTGTTTCATTGGCGCCCAACGTGGGACACGAACCCATTATGATGAAAATTATTGAAAAATCAGCTTGGAATAACATTTTATTATGTATTGCACGTGCATTTTACAAATGTTCAATAATCTACATAGTTTACATCGTTTGGTTTAATAGAGTTACGTAAGAGTACGATGTTTTGAGGATCTAAAAAATAAATAAATCATATATTATATGTACAATATGTCTACATCGACGTATTATTTACCGTCACTACAGTGCTATAAGTGATTGGTCCAAATGGTCCGCCTGTTAGGAATATAGGACGTCTGCTTCTAATTATGATCAATATAAGATCTCTTTGAAGACTCGTTTCTAAATCGTACCAATGAATGTGGCCCATAATGTCACCAACTGAAACGCTCTAGAACATAATATAGAAGTTTTAAAATCAAGTAGCCTATAGTACTGTTGGCCTTTGAATAAACCAATCCTGGTAAATCAATGAACATACTAGAAGAGTGAACTAACGTATTATCACAGTATGAAATGTATCTCGTGACGTTACACTCCCGAGTTCTCTGTGACCTACAACGTCGTTCGGAACGGATGAGTATCTCATCCGGTGGCCAGTGCTGTGCTGCGATCCAACCAAAGTGCAAGTGGTGAATTTGCTAAATCGTAAAGCGATCCGTTCAAGGTCATCAAAAGCTCTGGCAATTTATGAATGAAATTTATAATAGTAATACTACTGGTACAGTATAGGAACGAACCAGTATGTTATCTCGTGACGTCATAATTCCGAGCTCTCTGTGACCTACAACGTCGTTCGGATGTTATATTATCTATGGTTCGGATGTCTATAATCATCCGGCGGCGAGTGCTGTGCTGCGATCCAACCAAAGTGCAAGTGGTGAATTTGCGTATTTGTCCACGACCACCTAATAATAAGTCGATATTTTACCTCCTAACAAAAGGTATATGGTGCCCATATATCTACTAGAGTGAATCATGGTTCATAATACACTGGAGTGTATTATGATTCCTAATTCACGACTAGAGATGGGGGTACAATATGAAATAAATTTTTAAATCTGTGTATTTTGTTCAGGAAATTTGTTTCTGAAATATATCGTATCAATAAAATATCGAAATCTTTAGTATTGATACTTTTCATAACGACATTTTCTAGTATTAAGTATTTCAAAACAATATATTTATAACGGTACGTTGTATTGATACTTTACACGGTATCGCCCATTTCTATATGTCAAATTATTTAATTTTGACGTTAGTAATACCAAATTGTTACGAACTTGCTATATTACTGTAACGATAAATTCATTGAATTCGGATAGTGGAAATGAACGTTCTTGTACACCAACTGAAATAAAAAAAAGGGCCGAAATTAACGACTATACGACTGCTGCCAGAAAAATCGTGAACTGGAGGTTAGTTGACTTTTATTTAATAAAGAAATCAAGGGTCGTGGACAAAGTATAGTATTCTACTCGCAATTTATGGCCAATATTCACTCGGATGACTTGCGCCCCTCGCCTGCGGCTCGGGACGTAAACGTCACCCAGCGTGAATAATGGCTATCATAAATTGCTCGTTTAATAATATACTATTATTACAGCTTACATTTTTACGGCTTTTCGGTATTATTTTTAAAGTTTATAAGCATTTTTTTACAATGGATACCAATAAAAAGAAGAAATCGGGTAGTGTGTGTAGTTTGTGGATGTAACAATAAATATTATAATTTTGATGAAAAATTTTACCGTTTTCCAAAGGATTCAGAAAGGTGAGAAACTGAATACGAAATGTATGATAGTTTATTATTTGATCTTCATATTACATTTATGAGCCTTAGTTTCATGCATTGATTTAATTTGTTGTTTTTGTTTCAGAGCTAAAGTTTGGCTCGAAGCATGCGATAGGCCTGACTTGATGCCAAAATTAGAAACTCTATCCAATAGTAGTCATCGTTTATGTGGTGCTCATTTTGAACCAGACATGATTATGTAACATCATCAAAGAAAACTTCTTTTAAAAAAGGCTATTCCAATTCCAATTTTGTGGTAATTTAATTAAAAAATGTTCGGAAATTCATACATGCAGCGTATGTGAGACGTATTCACAAGTGTATCAGAATTTAGACGATTCGTCTTTATACTGTTACCTTAGATCTTTTGAAAATACGAATAAGGATACTTTTAGAAACTTGAATATGCCGCATGAAAATTTTGTACAATACATCTCATTATTAGAAACATTATTCCAAATGACTTTTGAGAAAGTTGCTACGGAAGATAATATTGTTGAATCACTCATAAATATTAGTCAAACAACAGAGTTTGTACATCCTTGTGTTGATTTTCCAATAAAATATTTAATAAAACTTTTCTTCAGGTTACGACTATATTACACATTAAAATTTGTCAATAAAAATTTTTAAAAATCATAACAAAATGAAAATTGTAATATGGAAAAACCAATAAATATTTTTTATAAGACTATTGTTTTATTAACTCATCAGTGTACTGTTCTACAATATTTAAGAAAAAACATTTAACACGTTCATCAAGTCATTTTAAAACGTATGCACCTACGCCTATGGTAAAATGAATCGTAAAACGATCTGTTCAAGGTTATCGAAAGCTCTGGCAATTTATGAATGAAATTTATGAGAGATATACTACTGGTTGGTTCATATACTGTGCTGTGGTATTATCCTGTGCCAACATAAACAATGTGAAAGTTTATTTATTTATTTTGCTTTATTCCACTGATGTTGCTATGTTGTATTATCAAAATGTAGATATTAGTCATTGAAAATTTTTTGTGGTTTCTCAATATTTGTCTTTTAATACTTATTATTGATTGAAGTGAATATATAAAGAGCGATTCATTGAGAATTTGACAATATTTTTACAAAATTTCATTAATACATGAGTGAATGTTTATATACAGGATGTCAATTTGAAGGTTTCTATAATACTGGATTTTTCCGTAAATCAAAGTCAAGAAGCGACGAGGATGATGGTGGGTATGCTGACCGGATATTGTAGGCTAAGGAAACATAATGCACACAATCGGCCTAGCAGATGACAGCCTATGTAGGTTCTGTCAGGAAGAAGACGAAACCGCGGAGCACATAGAGTATGTGCTCCGCGTAGTGCGAAGGCCTAGCAAGTGTGCGGTTTCCTCTTCTCGGAGAAGAAAAACCGAGGGCAGAGGGCTACGCAACGGAGGCGGTATCCAGCCTAATAGGTCTAATAAAAAGAATAAAGCTAGATATGGAGCACTAAATGTAGGGAGGACCACAATGCTCGCAGTGGGATAGTACAAAGAGCCACTCCAATTATAATCTAATTCATGTTTATAATTCAATATCGTCGTCAACTAAAATTCTTTCCTTGAGTAATAAATAAATCTAAGATAAATATTTCTATTAAATTTAAATCTTCACTTAAAATCCTCTATTGCGCATGCTTTCGATTGAGAATATTGCACGTTGCGAGAAGAATTGCGAAGTGTAAAGCAGACTTTATAAATAGGGAAATTTTTACTAATTGCAACTATTTTTTGATATCTTATTGCTGACGTTTTACCAATACAATGCCCATAAAAAGCTGAATATCCTATATAGGCAGGATTTTAGTGACTCATCTAAAACGCAAGTCATGTTCATCTACATGAAAATTTATCAGAATGAAATACACTTAATTTCCACGTACCGCTTCCATTAAACGTTGTCCTCCGAAACAAACTATATAGGTTGATATCAGCCAGCCTACCATTAAAGCAGCCGCATCTAAAGGGATATTCTAAAAAAAAAACGAAAATGATCAAAATAAAAGCCTAGTCTAACAATGTGTAGTTACCGTGAGAAAAGTGTAGCCTACAACACCTATGAACGGTCCTGTTAGGCTAATATGCACCATCATGCAAGGACTGAAACATTTGTTAAATAGCGCTCCCATTCTGGAAAAAATAGATAGCATAATTATTATTCGAAAATATAAATACCTATGCTACTGATAGCTGAAAAAATTCAAAATGAATTCAACTTTTTTAATCTCGCGCGCAGTAACTGCGCAACAGTTAACCCGTCAACTGTCAATAAATGGAATACTGACAAATTACACCGGTCAACAAAAAAAATATTTTTTTTATTGGTGAGCCATTTTACCTATTTAAAGCACGCCTCAGCGTTTTAAAGTTACCGTGGCAACATCAACAACTCGAGAAACGAAGTCTAAAATCATGTCAATTTTTTTATTATTGATCTGACAGGGATAGTTTGTAACGTCAAAACTTTTATTCGAACAATATTTAACAATGTAAAATTTATAAATTAAAATGCAAAGTGCCGTTGGTATTGTTTGAAATATTAATATTTCGATTTTTTAAATCTTAGGAAATAGTATTTAAATTAATACTATTGACATTCACAGAACTCAATAAGGTTGAACTTCCATCAAAATACAAATTAGTTTATGCTTTTCTCATTTCCATGACAACGCAAGGCATACATCATATACACCACGAATTCAACCATTTGACATTTAGTTCTTATTTACATCTATGATTTCCATTTCTTGTTGTTGTAGTAGTTATAGACCAGTATTCATAATTTCAAAGTGCACCAATAAAAAAAATACCGTAAAGTATTCGTGGATAACTGGTCATTAAAACACTTGCTCTATTTCGAAAAATCGCGCGTGTTTTAAAGACCTCAATATCCACTTATACTTTAATATACTATTTCTTGGATTTCTGTTCTCATGCTTGAATTCTGATTTTAGACATTGGAAAACGCTTAAATATTCGTATGTAGTTCGTAAAGTTTGCTTTGAACTGATTTACAACGATAAGTATAATTTAATTTATTTCATAAGCAAAAGATGGTAGCACTTTGATTAACCCGAAAGTAAACTGTATTATTATTTGTAAAAGGCGCAGTGGTGAATTTTAACTTGTTTATTACAGCTGTAACAACTATATTTGTGTATTATTCAGTTGAAAAGTGGCATCAAGGCAGTGTGATGTTGATTCATTCTGTTTTACATGCGGTGAATTTATTAAAGTTAGAAGTAAAAAATTAACAACAAATTTGAAACTTTGCGAAGCCTATGAACCTGAAAGTTCAGTAATTTTGTTTATCTCAAATCTTCAATTAAAAAGACTTGCATCCGAAAAAATGTTTTCTAATTATAATTTACAGTGGAAGTGAGGAAGAAATATGTAAATCAGTAATTTTTGACTGGGTTATTTAGCTTGTGAAATATACAGGGTAGCGAGAAAGTCTGGCACCAAGTCATTTTTTTTTTAAATAATTAACCTATAATTATCAAATTTTGTAGCTATAAACGGTATTGTATTCTTTATTTTTTTGGCAGTTCCCGTCAAAAACGAAGAATACAATACTGTTCATAACCCTAAAATTTGATAATTATTATATGTTTATTATTTTCAAAGAAAAAGAATTGGTGCCAGACTTTCTCGCTACCCTGTATAATGATTAGCTGCAAAGAGAAGAACGATAATCGTTATAGACAGGGACAAATATAAGAAGGGATGTGGAAGTAATAAGCGGACTCAAAAAGAAATGATGAAAGAGAAAATTTGTGACATTCACAGAATATTTTAATACCGGAGATTGTTCTCAATTATTTGGTTCGGTTTTTAGTGGTATGGATCTCAATGTATTGATATATTTAAAATTTGAAACTAGTTCTAACATTGCACTGATCACACATTTTTTTAATGAGATTTGAAATTTTTATCATTGACTATTCTTATTATACACAGTACAGTTTTTTTGAAAATAACTATTTTTCAATTTTTTCGACCCTCGTATCGATTGAAAGCGAATTTTGGATATGGAATACGGAAGACTATCACATTATCAACCTCCCTGTGAGATTTGAACGCGAGACATCGATATATGGCATCACAGTAATAAAAAGAATGTTGTAATTTTTTTGAAAATAACTATTTTTCAATTTTTTCGACCCTCGTATCGATTGTCAGCAAATTTTGGATATAAAATACGAAAGACTATCACATTATCAACCTCGTTGTGAAATTTGAACGCGAGACATCGATATATGACATCACAGTAATAAAAAGAATGTTGTAGTTTTTTTGAAAATGACTATTTTTAAACTTTCTCGACCCTTGTATCGATTGTCAGCAAATTTTGGATATGGAATACGAAAGACTATCACATTATCAACCTCCCTGTGGAATTTGAACGCGAGACATCGATATATGGCATCACAGTACTAAAAAGAATATTGTAGCTTTTTTGAAAATAACTATTTTTCAATTTTTTCGACCCTCGTATCGATTGTCAGCAAATTTTGGATATGGAATACGGAAGACTATCACATTATCAACCTCCCTTTGAAATTTGAACGCGAGACATCGATATATGGCATCACAGTAATAAAAGGAATAATGTAGTTTTTTGGAAAATGACTATTTTTCAACTTTCTCGACCCTCGTATCCTTTTCCAGCAAATTTTGGATATGGAATACGAAAGACTATCACATTATCAACCTCTCTGTGGAATTTGAACGCGAGACATCGATATATGGCATCACAGTAATAAAAAGAATGTTGTAGTTTTTTTGAAAATAACAATTTTTCAATTTTTTCGACCCTCGTATCGATTGTCAGCAAATTTTGGATATGGAATACGGAAGACTATCACATTATCAACTTCCCTATGAAATTTGAACGCGGGACATCGATATGTGGCTTTACAGTAATAAAATAATGTAGTTTTTTTGAAAATAACTATTTTTCAATTTTTTCGACCCTCGTATCGATTTTCAGCAAATCTTGGATATGGAATACGAAAGACTATCACATTTTCAACCTCCCTGTGAAATTTGAACGCGAGACATCGATATATGGCATCACAGTAAGAAAAAGAAAGTTGTAGTTTTTTTGAAAATAACTATTTTTCAATTTTTTCGACCCTTGTATCGATTGTCAGCAAATTTTGGATATGGAATACGGAAGACTATCACATTATCAACCTCCCTGTGAAATTTGAACGCGGGACATCGATATATGGCCTTACAGTAATAAGAAGAATGTTGTAGTTTTTTTGAAAATAACTATTTTTCAATTTTTCCGACCCTCGTATCGATTTTCAGCAAATTTTGGATATGGAATACGAAAGACTATCCCATAATCAACCTCCCTGTGAAATTTGAACGCGGGACATCCATAAATGGCATCACAGTAATAGAGGGAATGTTGTAGTTTTTTTGAAAATAACTATTTTTTAAATTTTTTCGAC
>CAJUYG010002189.1:0-37403 GCA_910591675.1 Galerucella calmariensis | reverse complement strand
AGGAATGTTAAGCTTTTCCTACCCGGTAAACAATGTACTATTATTTCTCAAAAATAATGTGACATTTCCTGTATACAATAAAAATATGAAATTTCTGTGTATTATTTAATTTATAAATATTTGCAACAATTTTTCTTCATAGCATAATCATTAGTGCAAAAACAAATCTTCTCTCAAAATGAGACTACCCAAATTAACAATACCACAAATAATTGTGAATATATCATCAACAATTGGTACCAAATGCAAAGGAAAAGTATTCCTGAAAATTCTGAAAACCTTTATCCTCGCATTCAACAAATGGTAACTCCTGTTGTTGAAGCTCCAGTAGTGATTTAGCTCCATCAAGGTAACTAAATGAGTTCGATATCATGTCATCCTTGGAGGTGGAAGGGAGTTGATTAAACTAAAATTTGAAATGTCCAATAGTTAGTAAGTATAGTTATTTAGTATTGACTTCAATAAAAATAACCAGCAAGAGAACTTGCCTGTCTTCTTTCTGTAAGTTTTTCATATCTTCTCTTTTTTTTCTCTTCTATCTTCAGACTTTTTGACTTTGTTAAAACACTGGACACAGGTAAGTTTTTACTTGGTACAGCAGTTTTTTTCAGGTACCGTTTCTGATAGCACCCTGAAAAATTGTTAGATAATTATTTCAACCACATTTAATATAAAAAACAAAATACTTACAATTACTAGGAGTTATGAAATCGTCCTCGACAAAATATTTAGAGCAAACTCTCATGTTTTTGGTAACTCTCTTTCCTATTTTCAATTTGATCTTCCACATTTTTCTTTTTATCAACCATAGTCATCATTCCGGATTCTCCAATACTCTCGACTCTCTGACCCTCATTTGGAAAATGATGAAAGGTCAAATCGGGGTTTTTTTATAAACAGAGTTACATATAGGTACACAACAATTTGCTCTGCTGATCATTTTCACTTTTAACATACTATTTATCACTATCAAACAACTATAATCCTCACACAAATGCACACTTGCTGGCCACGTGACATTGATGCGAGTTTATTCCGCCAGATAGCGTATCGCTTAGCATTAAAAGTGAATAATAAGAAGCTACGTGAAGTTTGCCAACTGTCTTGCGCAGAAACCTTGTAACGACCGACTCATGCCATTGGCGTCACAAGCGATGTTTCATGCCGTCAGCTATTTCATTATTGACATTTAAGGTTGTGTTTGAAGCAATCATTTACTGTCGAATATTTTAAGGCGTCTAGCTAGTTTATCTGTGATTGTTGTGTGTTTTATTTGATCTAAAACCATTATATGCGAGTAGAATACTGTATTTTATCCACGGCTATAAATTACCGGTTTAGGCATAACTTTTTTGGCAAACTAAAAACTATACCTTATTAAATATAATATTACATATACAGGGTGTACCAATCTTACGACAAACTTCGGTATATGGGTTATTTCAAGAGATATCAAAAAATGTTATTAACAAAAATAGTAGATGTGCTGGAGGTCCATATTTTGAAATTATATCGAACTATACAGAGTGCTGCATAACTCCGTTACAAACCTATCATATGATTTTTCAAATGGGAACCCCTGTATACTATACCGAATTCGGATTGGTTACATTTTTTTGAAGCTTTTGATATGAGGTTTTGCCACGTTATACAGAGTCCTTCAAAAGATATGATATCAACGCTCTTGTAGCTTGTTGTACGTTAAAGAAAAAAATGTATTTTGCCAAACAGAGTTTCGTAATATAATGCATTATCTCCGTATCCTATTAAATTTCAATTATATTCTTTCTTTGTATACAGGGTGAACGGAAACTCGTACCTGTCATTTTGTTGTTAATTAAATGCCAATTTTCAGTTTCATAATGATACTCATTATAACACTGGTTTTCATTATGAAACTGAAAAATTGACCAATAGGAAAAAAAAAATCTGGAAATTAGTAAGTAAAATGTGGACGAAAAAAAAAACAAACTATAACCGGATTGTACTCAAAATACTCCTAAAATTTGTACAAGTGGAATAACGCCCTGTCCTTATATACAGACGCCTACGTGTATATCACGTTAATGCTTTCAAATAAAATTGTGCAGATCCTTACAATTACATTTGTTGGGTAATTTCAAGGCTAGAACCCCCAACAATAAAGGTTAAACGTTCAACTTTACTTTCACGTAAACTTTCAGGACCTGACTAAAGTCAATAAACAATAAACAGAATAATATACGAGTATTATAGGTCGGTAATTTATATACATGATATTGTTTTAGTTGAAAAGGGTACTTAAAAAAATCCAAACTATGTAATTATTATTAAAATATTAATTGATTAAATCTTTCAATAATTATCAAATAAAATTTATTAATAACAAACTTCACGGGAGAAATATAACTCTTATTACTCGAAGAACATTCGCATCAGCAATAGTAAATTACAGAAATTGATATAAATAAACATTATATGTACGTACCTCACCTGTCAATGGTGGGAACCAGATGAGTTCTGACAGAGAGAACCGGACTTTTTACTACATGTGAAATTGATAAAGAAAAAAAAGTCTGGGACCACGGTCTTACGCGCAATGAAACAAAAAGTGGCTGGACGGCATCTGGAGCATCTGATACGAAGACTAAAGATATTCCAGACAAAAAGTACACAACGCAAAATTTGGAAATACAAAGTGTTGTGCCACAGAAAAGGAAATGTATATAGTCGAGCGAATAAAGCAAAAAAGTTCAGAATTTTTTCCCTAAAGACGGATCGGAATGCGGTTTTTTGCATTCGCTTCGGAAAATTATCTGTAAAAAATGTACCTACTTTGTTCCCTTTACAAATCGGGAATTGCATCGCTGCAGTCAAAAATGCATGCCAAAAATGCATCTTTTGGGAGGCCTCTGTAAATAAGAGTCAGAACTGGCTTAAATCGGGTACCCGGGGGTTTTCGAGGTCGCTCATCACGATTATGATGTTGAAATTGACCCCCCGGACACATGGGGCTCAGGAACGCCGATGAACCTCGTCTCCGTGGGACTCTCTAAGAAATCACGAGGGGAACGAAAAAAACTCTGCGCCCGGGGTTTTTTCCGGTGGCTGAATTCAAATATGGCATCGGCGTACCCCCCCGGACACCTGGTGCACCCGATCCTCGACCTGGACGTCATCCCCGAGAACTTTCTTGACAATATCGACAAGAACATTCCGGAAATCATTGGAGGCGTGTTTTTTGAGACGCGAAATCACAATTTCACGTCGAAAACGACCCTTCCACCACCTGGTGCACCGGAGCCTGCGCTTGAACATCGTCTCCGAGGGTTTTCCAAATAAAATCGAAAAAGGTGGACCGAAAATCGTTATAAGGGGTTTTTGGGCCGCTTAATCAGAATTTTGACGATGTTCAAGCGCAGGTTCCGGTGCACCAGGTGGTGGAAGGGTCGTTTTCGACGTAAAATTGTGATTCCGCGCCTCCAATAATTTCCGGGCTGTTCTTAATATTGTCAAGAAAGTTCTCGGGGATGACGTCCAGGTCGAGGTTCGGGTGCACCAGGTGTCCGGGGGGGTTCGTCGATGCCGTATTTGAATTCAGCCACCCGAAAAATCCCCGGGCGCCGAGTTTCCCACCTTCCCTGCTAGAAATTCGGGAGAGCCCCACGGAGAAGACGTTCGAGGCCAGGGTACCCCTTATAACGATTCTCGGTTCACCTTTTTCGATTTTGTTTGGAAAACCCTCGGAGACGATGTTCAAGCGCAGGTTGTGGTGCACCAAGTGGTGGGAATGTCGTTTTTGACGTGAAATCGTGATTTCGCGCCTCAAAATACACGCCTCCAATATTTTCCCGGCTGTTTTTGTCGATATTGTCAAGAAAGTTCTCGATGACTCGAAAGACTCCTCAGAAACTGAGTAGAAGTAAGGGGGCACAATAGATCTTTTAGGTCTCAGTGAATGTCACCCCAAAACACACACATACATACATACATACATGTAATGAATGCTCAACCGTTGAGACGTAAAAGTGAATTAGTAGATATTAACTTTTCTTTAATGCTGTACATTTTAAGAAAAGTCGACGTAACCCTGAACTTAGGTTTAGGAAATCCTCATTAAATGATTTTCACGAACTATTTTTTATAATACCGGGTGTCCTAAAAGAAAAAATATTAGTTTTGGTATGCCACACTTTATTGGGACATTATGGATATTCCAGAATAATGTTTATATGTAGACGTTATCAATATAAATATTTTAAAATTTTCACTGCTTCGCTGCGAATTCTCTATTATGCATTTTAAACCTTCTGGGTAAGTTGTAAGAGATCGCCGCCTCCACTGATCTACACCAGATCAATATTCGAGGTCGACATATCGGTTACATCATAACTGTTATTCTTTTTTATATAAAATCACTTTATCGCTCTTATGTAAAATGAAATATTATTAGGTATATACTATATTCATTAACATACCTATATCTACTTTAATTTACATTTCACATTAAAATATAATCGTATTTCTTTGTACTTGGAATTATTCTATAAAATACTATATTTGCATTATGTTGTTATAGTGCGTGGCTGAGTTGTGCTGTGGGAAAGAAATAATAATGTGTCCATTAGCATTTTAAGGTGGAGTCTCGTGAACCGAAAGGAAAGAATAAACGTTTTCTTTGTGTATCAAGACCAAATGGAAAATAATGTTTGGATTGTTTGTGTTATAATGTTTATAACTTACAAAGATAATTAGAAAAGTAAGCGAATATTGGGTTTTAAATTCTTGAAAATGTACAAATATAGTGTACCGGATGTCTCAACTAATTCTATTTTATTATCACAGTATACAGGGTGTCCAGAAACTCTTCTGCCAAACGGAAACTACAGTTACTAGAGGTGATTTTAAGTCGATTTCACTCAAATTATCTTAATGCGAAAATGCTTCCTAAGGGAGCTACAGCACTTTGAAGAAGATGTCCTCATATGAGTTTTTTTAAAACATTTTTTATGAAAATTATCTTGAATTTCTTAAATTCGGTGACGGATATATAAAAAACTTGAAAATAAAAATTTTTCAATAAAAATACCTACTTGTCCCCCTGATTGACACGCTTGTGATGGATCTGGAAAAAATTTATTTAAAGTGAACGCCTGGTCTGTAACTGTTTATTGATTATACCAAGTTTGATTACTTCGAGTAACGGTATTTTTGAATAATTTGAAGAAAACTCATATGAGGTCATCTTCTTTAAAGGGCTGTAGCTCCCTTAGGAAGCTTTTTCGAATTGAGGTAATTTGGGCTAAATCGACATAAAATCACCTCTAGTAACGGTAGTTTCCGTTTGGCAGGAGAGTTTCTGGACACCCTGTATATCAATGAAGAACCACCTCCACCTAGCAGGACCATTTAGGAAATTTGAGTTTTTGATTTTGCCATAATTTGTCGCTAATTTATCGCTCATTTATCGCTAATTTATCGCTAATTTATCGCTAATTTATTACCATAATTTAAAATTTGTCTCTCGTCATTTTTTTTTTAAATTCATGGTTCTGCTAGGTTGATATTAAGCTAGCAGAACCACTTTTTACCTAATCAACTTTCGAAAAAACTAATACTACCATAATTTGTCGCTAATTTATCGCTCTTTTATTACCGTAATTAAAAATTTGTCGCCCTTCGTTTTTAAAAAAACCCATGGTACTGTTCGGTTGATATTAAACTAGCAGAACCACTTTTTATCTATAAATTTTTAGAAAGAACTGATATTACCATAATTTGTCCTAATTTCCTAAATGGTTCTGCTAGGTTAATGGGGTTTCAAGACCCTACTGAGATTTCTGAATATAAAGGTTTAAATAGTTTGAGAAAATAAAATTCTTTGTATGCCTTTATGGACCTAGTTCAACTTCTCTGAGTGTAACTGTCCAAATAAATCGTATTATGAAATTTTAAATAATGCTGACTCTCACTGTATGTACCTGTTTACTTAGTATCAGTTATAGGAAAATGATACGTTTTAAAAGGCGTCAACCTTATTAAAAACAACGTAGGGTGGTGTATATTGTCTAGTCGATATTTTTACAGTAATCTCAGTGATCGAATAGCTTGATGAATCAGAAAATGTGACTCACACTCTATCGCTCCCCTAAATTTGTTTTAGTTACGGCGTCGATCAAAATTGTAATATAAGTATAAAAATGTTGATAATGGAAAAATTACTGTTGTCTCATTTATGGGTCTATATAGATTATAATTATTAGTTTGTTTATTGTAGATAAAAGTCGTTAAATTACGTATAAGCTAATTAGTTGTGGAGATAAAGAATATTTTAAATAATATAAGTAAACAATCTCTTTACGTCGGTATGTCTGTCACAGTCAAATTGCACTGTACCCCAACGTAAATGTAGGAATTTTGGGTATGGTGGTTTTTTTTGGTGGGGGGGGGGTAAATTATAAAATAGAACAAAAAAGTTTTATACTCTGTATCTTGTGGACACATCAAAAGAAATAATGGCGTGTTATGGTGGCTGCAAATACAGGGTGTTTCAAAAAAAGGTAACACCGTCTCTAGGATAGGTAAAAAACAGAAAAATAATTGGGGTTGGCTTAGTGAAATTTTTTTCTAACGCCATCCGTTTTCAATATAAAGGGCGTTGAAGAAAATGAAAAATTACACATTTCTTACGATTTTGCCGAAACTACTGGCACCATTGCAATGAAATTTTATACGAATATGTTTTGGAAGCTGATATATCCCATGAATTTGTTTTTATATCTAGCTCTCATAGAGGGCGCTAGTTACACGATTCATACAACGTATTATTCAACATAACTTTTTTAAGGGTAGAATTATTAGTCAAAACTCCAAGTGAACATAAACATCGTTTAATTTTACACAAAAAAGGTACTCCTGGTAAAACTCGATATTATGTACCGTTTTCGGAATATTTTGATTTGAAAATTATGAAGTAATAATCGCTCCTGGTATAAACTAATGATAAAGTTCGCTTTTCTCTAAGTTTGCCATGTAAAATTGACATTTATTGATTGTTATGACAATAAGTCAACAATAAATAGAGTTTTGAAACCTTGTTATTTGTAAAATTAGATATTGTTAAACAAAATGTACTCAAATGTTGAATACACCGACATGTTATTAACTTTAGGCGAGTGTTTAGGAAACTCTAGTGCAGCTTTTACGCGTTATGCAGAAAAGTTTCCTAGAAGAAACTTACCAAGTAAAAAAACATTTAGAGCAGTTGAACGACGTTGTCGAGAAACTGGGAATGTAAGACCAAAGAAAATAAATTCAGGTAGACCAAGAACAACAAGAACAATTAATAAAGAAAATATTATTTTAAATTTAGTTGATCAAAATCCAACATTAAGTGTAAGGAATATGGCAAGACAAACAAATACATCTTCTTCAACTACTTGGCGGATACTTAAAGAGCAGCAGCTACATCCTTACCATTACAGACAAGTTCAAGAACTCTTGCCGGACGATCTACCGGTTAGAGTCGATTTTTGTAAAACATTGCGAGAAAGGACAGCCCTCAATCCAAATTTTTTAAAATGTATTCTTTTTACGGACGAGGCCACCTTTACGCGACAAGGTATGTTTAACTCCCATAACGCACACTACTGGTGTGATGAGAATCCACAAACCAAAAGGGTATCACATTACCAACACTCATTTAAAGTTAATGTTTGGGCAGCAACTTTAGGTAACAGATTAATAGGTTATCATATTCTACCTGGAAATTTAAGTGGTGATATGTACCTTGATTTTTTAAATAATCACTTATTTGAGATATTAGAAGATTTATCTATAAATGAGCGAACATCATTATTTTTTATGCATGATGGAGCTCCACCGCACTTTGATAGAAGGTGTCGTAATTGGTTGAGTAACAATTTTCGGAATCGATGGATTGGTAGAGGTGCAGAAGCTCCGATTCATTGGCCTCCTCGGTCATGCGATTTTAATCCTTTGGACTACACAGTCTGGTCGTATATTAAGGAAAAAGTCTATGCTACAGAGGTAAATTCTCGTCAAGAATTAATAGACAGAATTAAACGTCACTTTAATGACATCATAGATGATCCCCAACCGTTAAGAAGATTAATGGATTCTTTAGAAAAAAGGATAGACTTGTGTATTCGTGAAAACGGAGGACATTTTGAACATTTACTCTAATTGTATTTTATGTTATGTTCTTTGTCTTTATTTTAATTTTCTTATTGTAAGTTTTTTTAATTAATAAATTTATCATTAACTTATACGAGGAGCGGTTATTACTTCATAATTTTCAAATCAAAATATTCCGAAAACGGTACATAATATCGAGTTTTACCAAGAGTACCTTTTTGGTGTAGAATTAAACGATGTTTATGTTCACTTGGAGTTTTGACTAATAATTCTACCCTAAAAAAAGTTATGTTGAATAATACGTTGTATGAATCGTGTAACTAGCGCCCTCTATGAGAGTTAGTTATAAAAACAAATTCATATCAGCTTCCAAAACATATTCGTATAAAATTTCATTACAATGGTGCCAGTAGTTTCGGCAAAATCGTAAGAAATGTGTAATTTTTCATTTTCTTCAACGCCCTTTATCTTGAAAACGGATGGCGTTAGAAAAAAATTTCACTAAGCCAACCCCAATTATTTTTCAGTTTTTTACCTATCCTAGAGACGGTGTTACCTTTTTTTGAAACACCCGTATAATTATTGCTGGATATAAATGTAGGAATTTTGGCATGGCGGTTTTTTGTTTTTGTTTTGGGAGGGGGGGAGTTAATTTTAATTAGAAAAAAAGTCTTACAATCTGTACCTTGTGACATATCAAAGGAAGGGCGTGTTACGGTGGTTGAAAATATTATAATTATTGCTGGATATTTGGCGTGTTGTATTTTCCAGTGTATTAAGATTATTTTCTTATCTCTTTCACAATGAGACCATTAGCAATTTCATTTTTGACAATTTTTTTATCCACTGGCACCCAAAACAAAGCTGCTTTGTTGTGTCTAGCCAGTTGTCAAAGCCTTTAGGGCAACCTAGCTATTAGATGCAATAAATATTTTGGGTGAGTATAGGCACTCCAAATAAGTGCCCAAAATACTGGCCAATGATACAATTTCTCCTCGAAGTTACAATTAAAAACGTTTATCATTATTTCACGAAAATGTGTGGTAATAAAAATAGCAGCCATCGGTAGGTATAATATCAATCAAAATAAAACCGAAATCGGAAATTTTGATTATTTTTAAAAGTTTATTAAATACTATTTCGGGTACATTGAATAAAAAAATACCTGCAATCAAGAATTTTTATTCATGTATCTCTAATCCTGATAGGAGAAAGTTAATAACTGTCATTATTTAGATACACTATGCACTTTTGTAGTAATTTGATGCAATTGGAGTATATTGTATATTAATGTAACTTTTTTTTTCTTCAAATAGATCGTAATTGTCATCTTTGATAGTAGAATTGTGTGGTGATGGTTCAGTGAAATCTTCACAGAAAAAATGCTTTCTTTTTTATTGTGCGAAAATTTGATACTTTCGATCTGTAAATACATTATTGTTTGTTTTATGTGCCTCGATATCTAAGGCACAGTACAAAGATGCAAAGAAGATCATATTTTATTAAAATAGGTTGGTTTCCTTCAAGAACTTGAAAATAGAGGTTGATCTGATCAGGACGGCCGAGTACGTCTTGTATATTTTGCATCAAATTGTATCTTGTATGTAGGGATATTAGTTGGCAGCATTCAGTTGGAATATGATTAATCTTGAACAATTAGACTGGCCGATCTTTCCTTGACACCGGGGTGCCGATGCTGCGACTTCTTAGAAGCGATCAAAATTTCGGCGATATTCTCCCCCTTGTTTTCTGGGTAGCTCCATGGGTGGCTAGTTTTGAAATATTTCACTAGTGCAATTACCCATATTTCGATTAATTTAGATCAATCTAAGTTTTGAACTAATTTCATGTGTGAAATTAAATTCGAATTCGAAAAAATTTCACCAATTTAATTCGAATACTGTTTAGCTGTTGAAACGCTTATTTCTCTTGCGAAATTTTGATTTATTTGGGGTTAGAATTTTGTGTTGTGGTTTTGTCAGATACTTTGTATAGTTTTAATATCCTTCCTTTTAGTTTGACTACATTTTTGAACCTTTTTAGTTACTCTATATCAGAGGTTCCCATACTTTTTTTTCTCATAGACCACTTTGAACATTTTGCTGGATCTGGTGGACCCCCTGCAGCTATTACATTTCCTAACTTACTTCCAAAACCCGAAAAAAGTATATGTCTAGGTAAATCTGTGTTGTGGCTATTTTTCAATCAACTATGAGTTAAAAGTTTTCGAAAAAAAGGTGAGAATTTATATTGCTTTGATTATGCTGTGAGTATTGTCATTTAAGCTAAGTTTCAAGGCCGGTCTAAAAAGCGTCTTCATCCAACAGTTGGATTCCTACTTTACTTTTTTGTATTCTAAGATTGACTCACAGTACAAGAAACCAATAAGCTCCCACTTCGGAGTGGTAAAAAGTAAAAATAAATATTTTCTTGTTTTGTAGCTATTTATTCAAACCACAAAAATTACTACACTTTTAATTATGTTGTTATAACAGTCTTAGTAGAATCAAAATTTAACATCAAAACTATTATATTAGTTTTGATGTTAACTTTTATCTCAGATTACCATTGTAATCTGAGATAAAAGTTATAATTTTAATGGGAGGGATGTACTTGGTGAATTGACAGCAAATTATCAATATTTGGCTTGAGTTTAGTTAAGTATAACCGTAAATCTCCTCACTCTGTGATATTTAATCAGCTCCGTTTTTTTGTCAACAAGTTTGTTACGGCACTAAAACTGCGTTCGACAAGATATGACGAAGGAAACGCTATGAGAAATTTTTGCACAATTCCCCACAGTCCCGGATATTTTTCAGGTATTTGTGCCTGCAGCCAAAATGATTGATACCCTCTTTTGAATGCTACTTTGAGCTCCTCATTAGTGCTAAGCTCGAGTAGCTCTTCTTGCAGTACCACATTTTCCACTTCAGTTTCATCATATGGATTTATTATCCATGGTGGTATATCCATCGACAGAATGTCTTCAAATCTGATTTTAAAATCATCATACAGGGCAATCAAATGTTGAACATACGTCTGAATATTTTCGTCGAGGCATTCTACCTGCGATAAATTTGGAAACTGGGAAAATTCACGTCTACCAATATTTTGCTTCATAAGTTTCAGTTTACGAAGAAAAGCTGAAATTTCACTCTGTTTTTATCAAATTGAGGCTGTCCCCTTGTAACTGTAGGTTGAGGTCATTGAATTTTTTGAACAAATCTGTCAAATACGCAATGTCTGCTTTGAAATTCATGAGGTTTTCTTTTAAAACAGGATCTGTAGTGTTCAGAAACTCTAAAACAGAGTCGAAAAGCAAATAGAATCTTGATAGACATGCACCTTTCGACAACCAGCGTACTTCGGTATGTAGCAGCAATCGCTGAAAGTCCTCATCATTTTCTTCGCACATTTGTGCAAATAAGCGCGCATTTAATGCATTGCTTCTTATTTTGTTAACTGCATTAATCACAAATTGAAGCGCTTGGTGCAATCTATCACTCAATTTTTTCGCTACTAGATGTTGTCGGTGGATGACACAGTGAATTGCAATTACCTCTGGTATAATCCTTTTAAGATGACTTATAAACCCACGATATCGCCCGACCATGGCAGGAGCTCCATCTGTTGCCACCGAAATAATGTTTGTGAATGCAATTGATTTTTCCGTAAAAAAATCATTCAGAACATTAAAAATTGATTCACCTTTAGTGTCAGTCTTCAAAGTTTTCGCGAATAGTAACTCTTCAAACAAGTCGGGTCACCTAATACATTTTTATAGATCCCCGTTAACGAGTTGTGGACCCCCATTTTTTTTCCACGCAAGCGTAGACCCCTGTCGGGCTCCCGTGGACCCCTGGGGGTCAATGCTCCATATACTATCATATATATCATATACTATCATATCAATGCTCTATATACTAGTAATAAGCAGTTATTAGTTAGACGAGAGTGACGCGAGAACGTTTCTTAAATCTACATGGCAAATTTAGAGGAACTGCATCAAACAGTGCTAAATAATGTTGTGAAACTTGTGGAGGATGATTTTTTAACGCCAAGAACGGTGCTTCATCCTTTTAGGCAAGATCCCGTCAATCTATACCCGTGCTCGGAAACTTCCGACTTGTTTACTGGATGACTGAGTACTGACCCAGGTTCATTTTTCGTGACCCATCTCGAGAGGTAGGTCGGTAGAGACGCTATAGGCATCGCATGCGCATTACTGAAGGGTAATATAACATAACCCAATTCTTTTGGTGGTAACGAAATATATTGCTTCTATCAAACATGAACAAAAGGGGCCTTGCTACATTAACGGCGTTGGCATTTGATTATTTTTCGAAGATGATGACGGAGTTGAAGAAGAGATGTATGTTTTGTTATGACATTAGCTGTCAGATCAAAAACGAAATCTATTAGTTCGTAAACTACAGATCCCGTGTAGGTGATCGGAGTGATTCATCACGTGACCTTTCTGGATCTAGTTAGTGAGCCGGAGTAAGTTTCCGAAAACGCCTTATGTGATCGCTAGTTCCTAAAAATTTACAGACTTTCTAAGGAAGCCGCTGGTGAATTAATAAACATTTTAGATCCGCATTTGGCAGCTCATACAAGAGCATCAGTTATGAACAAATCTACTAAGGTAGGAGGTAATAAGGTGGTACACAGACGGCTCAAAAACACCCTCAGGCTCTGGCGCAGGTGTATACGGGCGCAGACCTAGGACAGAAATTTCAAACCTCTCTAGGAACCTATGCAACCGTATTTCAGGCAGAAATTTACGCCATTGTTTCATGTGTGGAGAGAGTGGAGCAAGCCAATCTCATACACAGAACAATACAAATTTTCTCGGACAGCCAAGCGGCTTTGAAAGCACTTAGCTCTCGCCTTGTAACGTGGAAATTGGTTTTAGACTGCCAAAAAAGACTTCTCAATAGGAGAACTCAATAAAGTATTGCTGGTCTGGATCCCTGGCCATTCTGGCATGGAAGGAAACGAGAAGGCAGATCTTCTTGCAAGGGAGGGTGCCGCACGTGTTTCTATCGGACCAGAATCTACAATTGGCATCGCAATAAG
This sequence comes from Galerucella calmariensis, assembly GCA_910591675.1. Taxonomy (NCBI): domain Eukaryota; kingdom Metazoa; phylum Arthropoda; class Insecta; order Coleoptera; family Chrysomelidae; genus Galerucella; species Galerucella calmariensis. Next base: position 24,188 of record CAJUYG010002189.1, on the reverse strand, counting down.
TTTTGCCAAACAAACACCAAATACCTGGACAGCAAAAGATGAGCTTTAAACTTCTGGCATAATTTACTAGGATTGGTTCATTCAAAGGCTTTTATACATCTTTCGAAGAATATCTCCAAACACATGTTTAAACTTGGACTGTCAGAAGATCCGACTTGCAGTCTTTGTCTGGAAGATGATGAAACAGCAGAGCATATAATTTGTGCCAAAAAACTAATCGGTTTTGTTAAGAAGCTGAATTTGTTTGGTGAAATCTGAATAGGTGTGAGCCACAATAGACTCTTGCGAGTCTTAGTGGAGGACTTTATGAACCCACTCAGCACAAAACCTAACCTAACCTAAGGTAGGAAAGAAGTTGTACCTTCGTCAAGAATATGAGACACATTTTGTATACATATTAAAATATAATAATTTCAAATAGATAGTAACAACTCTTCGCTTCTATGAAAGTGGTAGTTACCAAACTAACATCGGGTTGAATTTATACTCTTGTGTTGCGTTTGTAATAATAAAATAATAACTTATACCCATGTGCAGGCAGCCAACGATGCAAGGTTTTTGTTTAACAAACCCTACAAAATTCAAATAAAACAGAACACAGAGCCAGATGCTGCAAATACAATACGCATTTATACAGATGGTTCAAAAATGAAAGAAGGCTCAGGATGTGGAGTTTACTCGAGAGCACTAAGCCTAAAGATTAAGTGGGGAATGGGAAACAATACCAGCGTGGTTCAAACAGAACTGGCTGGTATCTCAATTGCCACAAAAGAACTAACCAGAAGAGGAATTTCTGGCAAAAACATAACAATCTGCACTGTTAGTAGACAAGCCCTATTAGCCTTGAACAGACAACGTGTTATATCGAGGCTAGTACTAGAGTGCCACCAAGATTTAGCTGACGTCTCGGCAGATAACAACATTATCCTGAGGTGGGTTAAAGGGCACGACAGGAGTAAAGGAAATCGCATTGCTGATTCTTTAGCCAGGGAAGCCGCTGGACTAAAAATTCTAGGACCCAGTGACACCTACAGCCTAACGACTTCCACAATTGCGGAACTAGCCAAACGTTACACCCATGCTCAATCCCTTAAGAGATGGGATGGAATCAAAGGATGCAGTTTTGCCAGGATCACCCTGGGCGACCCTCGGAAGCTGGCGCCGAAGAAATATTTGGCGATGACCAGGAAAAACCTACGTTTAACAGTAGGATTTCTGACTGGTCACTGTCAACTAAGTAAACACCTCCATACTATGGGGCTAGTGGACACACCTTTATGCAGGATGTGTGAACAGGAAGATGAAACTGTCAGGCATGTCTTATGCGAGTGTCCGGAGTTATCGTCGATAAGAGAGTGTGTGTTTGGTGAGTCTTGGACAATGACCTAGGAAGACAACTCCTCGGGAGGATGTACAATGGGTCACATGTGGCCTAAGTGCTGTGAGCCTACACACTCACCCTCCCTACTCTACAGATACAGATACCCATGTGTAATTCAATTTACTAAGCCTGTATAAATGTTACCTATCACTGAAAAAAATCCCCAATAAGTTATATTTTAATTTATTAATATTAAATTATATTTTTCAGCATTTATCATCTTATAAAATCGATAAATCTTAACCTCAATTATTATTCTTTTTCCTTAATAATTTACGTTTGAGCTAATAATATGAGGGCTATTTCGTTGTTGTCAGATTGTGTCGTTCGAATTAAATTCTATTTCGATGGCGAATTTAAAATCGAAATATTCCACTTGTGAATTCAATTTCACTGATTTTCAAAACTTGCCCACCTGGGCCTATTCTTGAATGGTGCGATTCAGCCTCAATCGAGGCTCCCCGAAGAATACATACTGAATACTTTGGGGATGACACTGTATATTAAACTTAATTCTGAGAAGATTTCCCATCGCTATTAAACGTATATAAAAAAATAATTCTCAACGTTAGAAACATCAATAAATAAAAAAAAACGTTATAATAAAATCCATTTACAACATAAAAAATAACAGTATTATGTTGAACGTATTATATCTTCCTTCCTTGTACAAGTTACCTACATTTTAGTCGTTATCTTGCTGGATATAGTAGTACCACTTAAAAAGTAGTGCACAATAACTACTTACTACTACAAGTATAGCGATAGCAAAAACGGATATCGCACAAAATTGTCTTCGCAACCAGTGGTGGCGGTCGGTTGTTCTTTTTTTATTACTAAACTGTCATTGGTTTTAGAAACAATTTCGACAGTCCGCTAATGGCTTGATAATGCCGTTACCGCACGACGGGATTCTATGTCAGGTTAAGCACTGGAAAATAGAGTCATCATTGCGTATAAATGAATATTAATTTCGTTTGATATTACAATATGATTCTGTTTTTATTATTAAATCTTATTACTGAAAATTTAACAATATAACAAACATGGTTCTCTCTTTTTGCACACAACTCATTTAGTTCCAGTACTTTTCATTTCCTGTTGGTTAAAATTCAATTATTTATTTTTATTTTTCAGAATCCGACATGCTTCAACAAATTCTTCGCGACATGTACGTTGATCCAGAAATTCTTGCTGCATTAGACGAAGACCAAAAACAAACTCTCTTTTGTAAGATGCGCGAAGAGCAAGTTAGAAGATGGAAAGCTTGGGACGATAAACTTGGTGAACATACCAATAAACAGGAATCAAAAATAGCCAAGAAAAAAGTTAATTTTTTGTTGGGAATTGACGATGAACCATGGGTAAAGTATCCTATTTTTACTTAATGCTACTACCTAATATTTGTGCCTCCAATTGTACCTTTAAACTAGCATAGACTGAGCATGGGATATTTTGATCATAAAATTAACGTTCGAAATGCTTATACCATTTTTTGTACGATCGTATTGAAATATTCGAATTTCGAATAAAAAAATTTAAATTTCTTCGAAATGTACGAAATGTCAAAAGTTTATACTTCTCGATCAGTTTAAAATAAATTTTGCGTTTTGGTGAAATTGTTTTTATGCTATTCATTACTTTTCGACGTCTGAACGGTAAGTAAATCACTTACCGACGTGTTAGACTTAGAAACCAGTAAACACAACCTACCGACCTGACAACCGATGCTGTAAATAAACAAAAAAGATCGATCGCGCAAAAAATATATTTATTTAGAAAATATACAGGGTGACCCAGAAGCTGGTACCAAAAACTGAAGAGTAGCTAAATATTTTGTTGGTTTATTTGGGATGTTATTGAAACGTTTTTTATTGCTAGGTGTGGGTGATGGGAGAACACGAAAACGACAGAAGCATAGAAACTATTGTGAGAGAAGAAGCCGCGGAAAAAGCTAGACTTTTGGCTGAAAAAGAGACTGAAAAATTAAGAGAGGAAGTTCGTAAGGAGATGAAGGCTCAATTAATAGAAGACTACGTAGACATAACACCTACGATTGAAGAAAATTTACCTAAATTAAGAATAGGTAGGGATTTTTGATTTTTGATTTCGTAGTAAACGGTTATTTTGTAACGGTTTGCTAAAAGTATCGGTTTTTTTTGTTTTTACAGACGACATGGAACTAATATATTGTTCGGTAGAACAAATACAAGCAAACATACATTCAAGACCTAAGAAAAAGAACAACAATAATTACAGTATGAACTATTATCCCGGGATCAATAACAAATTTAAAGAGAATCCCGAAACGAAAAATGTTCCAAAAGTTTCACAAAAAGTAGCTTTGTGGGAACAAAAACTTTTAAGTGATAAAACTACTGAAATTTTCCAAAAAATGCAAATAAAACATCAACAAGTTGCCAAAGAAGCGGAGGAGGAAGAGAAGCGGAAAGAACAAGTTTGGAGGGAACAAGGTGAGTGAAGTCTTTTGTTTGAAAAAATAATTTATGGTGTTTGAACTGAAAACTTTTTAGTAGCGTTGAGGAATAATACTATCATGGGCGTACAATTACATTTTTATTAGAGGTCAATTAATTTGTAAAAATTTCACGATAAAAAATTGTTGAAATACTATTTACCATGGTTGTACGATAACATTTTTGAAAGGAACTCAACCTAAAAAGATATACAAGCTTAGTCAAAAATGAGTGCGGACTTTGTCACTAAATTTCGCATTCGACAAAAGCCACTCGAGCCCTTCGGACTCTCGTATCTATTACCTGGCATCAAGTTTTCTAAAATCTGTCAAATTATTTTCTGACTCTGTTGAACTAATGGCAAACAGAACACAAATTTTACTAACCTAAACAATGTGATCTGACCTACCGCTGGGCAAAATTATACTGTATGACGTCAGCCGGTTTGGCGCGCTTTGAAATTTTTTTAAATTGCACGTAACTTTATCAAGTGATTATTGATTTTAAATAAAAAATATTGATCATATTTTTTAGTTCTAACTTAATGATATTATTGAATGGAAAATATTGAAAATTTCTCTATGGTGTTTTAGAACGAAAAGCGAAAGAGGCCGAACAACAGATTCGTGAAATCGCTAGAAGAGCTCGAGAAGAACACAAATTGAATTCGACTTTACATTTAGACTCAACATGTGGTACAAACAATTCAGAGATACCACCCAGTAGAAAATCCGTTATAGACTGGTATAAAAATGAAGAAAAAGATCGATTGGCAGGAATTGATTCATCGAATAACGTAATGCCTTGGTTTCACGGTAAGTGTTTCTTTATTAATTTCTACAAAATCTTCGATATATTGTTATTTTGTTATCGATTTTAGGACTAATAACAAGACAAGACGCAGAAAAACTACTCCTCGATCAACCTTGCGGTACATATCTAGTACGACTATCTGAAAGAATTTGGGGTTATGCCATATCTTATAGAGCGCAGGAAAAATGTAAACACTATTTAGTAAACGCAGTGCCAAAGTACAGTTTCGTTGGAAATAATCAGAACGAACACGAAACTTTAGGTAAGTAAAAAAAAACTGATATAAATATTTATACTTTCCATTTTTTATAGTTTTTCTGGTTTAATCACCCTGTAAAATTTATTATCCGGTAGAAAAAACTATTGGATGAAATAAAATCGCAATTTCAGTGTTCTTGTGTGTTTGTGTTTGTCAGTGTTTGAGTGAAAAAGGATGGAAAATGGTCCAATTTCATCTCTAACTTTCGTTTTTAGGTATATTTGTGCATTATTTAGTCATATTGTGTGCTTTTAGGCGGAATTGAGAGTTTTTGAGAGATTTGGAGCTCCGTTGACCGTTTCGGACTGTAGTTACGTGAAATGGAGAGTTATTTGATGAAATAACATTGCATTGTGTGTTTTCGATCGTTTTAGACTGTTTTCAGTGTTCTTATGTGTTTTCGTCTGTATTTGAGTGAAAGGGGAAGAAAATGGTTTTTAGTTTATTCTTTTGGGAATCAAACCACAATAATGTTTTTTATTTTTTATTTCGACGTTTCGGTAGCGTTCCAGCTACCGTTGTCAAGATTAACTAGTAATAAAATTAATGAAATAATTTTTGGTCCCTATCTGACACAACGAAAAAATATGACAACTAGACAATCAATGATATTTTGAAGTTTAAGACTATAAAACTTTGTTGTCAAATTTTATTAAGGTCCATTCATAGTAGATCACACCTCTGGTAAAATGTGAAATAAAATATTTTATTTTATGACATTCTAAAGATATGATAGTCTACTAGAAATTAAATCCAGTGAAGTGCACGTTCCAGGAACGGTTTTTATTGGGATAGCGCTTTTTTTTAGCTTATTTTGGAAATGTTGCTAATAAAACGCGTTTGCTGTTACTTGACAACGGTAGCTGGAACGCTACCGAAACATCGAAATAAAAAATAAAAAACATTATTGTGGTTTGATTCCCAAAAGAATAAGAGAAAAAAAAGAATAAGTAATGCCACAAGGAACTTACAGAAGATATTCCGTTTTTAGATATACTTGAGTGGTATTGTGCATTATTTAGTCATATTGTGTGTTTCTTAGTGGAATTGAGGGTTTTTGAGTGATTTGGAGCTCCATTCACCTCTTCGGACTGTAATCATTTTTAACCGGTTTCCGAAAGCAGATCAAAGAAAAGCTGAACTGGAGGTAACAAAACTGCAGAGGCTCGCCCTGGTAGTCATACGTACTTTTCCACCTCTAGCTCTGCCTGTTAAGTCGAGAACTTATTGTCATACCAGAATAACAGAAATAATAACCAATTGGCTTCTTGAACAACCAACTTCTAGTCAGGATGGAACGCTGGTTTTGTACACCTACGGATCCAAAACTGACAGAGAAATAGGAGTTGGAGTCCATGGTGCTAAACCTAGGTGCAAAGTTTACGCACCTGTTGGGAAACCATCTAGTCCAGTTAATGAAGGCGAAAAATACCGTCCAGCAAGAAATTTTTTTTTTAATTTGCAGGTGATAGTAGGTACATTTAACCCCCAAAATGTCAGGTTCCTGAAATTTGTGGGAGGGTCGGAAAATGGCTCTAGAGATCCCGAAAATCCGTTTTCCACCGATATCTCCCGAACTATGATCCCTAGAGAATTTTTGTTCAGACAAAAAATGAAGAGCAGTTCATTACCTACAAAAGTTGTCCCCACAATTTTTTTCGTTACACCAATATTTTTTGCAAAAATGGTGGTTAAAAAGTTCGCAGTTTTTTGAAACTTAAAAACTGACGTTTCTAGTCCTCGGGTAACCGTTGTAATGTCTTCAGTCAGAGCTTGATCACAAATAAAACACACGGGCGTACTAGAATCCTCTGCTACTAGAATTCCTTCTACAGAAATGAACAATATTTATCAAATCATTAGATGTCATTTCACCCACAACAATATTAATGATCTTAATTAAAAAAATGAAACCTCACCGTGTGCTCCAAAGAAAAAAAGCTCAAGAATTTCCAATATTTCCCTGAGTTTTTTATCAATAAAAATTTCAAAATTTATTATTTAAAAATAACAATAAAATTAATAATGACTTGAATTTCACTTTTTACACTGGAATACTACTAATTTATTGTTTAAAAATCACGAAAGAGATAGTGTTTACATGTAAAATTGTCAGTTGTTGACAAACAATGCAGCAGAAAGTATCCACGTGTAGACGCACTATAGCAGACGCCGTCGACCACACTATAGATGGGTGACGTGGCGGCGTGCGAGAATAAAATGAGGCATCCATTACAACAAATTTAGAAACAAATTTCTTTTTAATGCATCAAATAAAATACTTGAAACACATATCAAAGGAAAGTTCAAAATGTGACCTTTCATCGGGTATGATGCTTGACCGGGAAGAATTTTACTGTAAAGAGAAAAAACGGCTCGAAAAAACTAAGAAGAATAGCTGTCTTCCCTCAGGAAACTGGATTTGTCTCCGATTTTACTGAAAACCCAGAGGTCTGGGCCAAGAAAAATTATACCATCGGGAAAGAGGATTTTCTAACCTTTCTCCCAATATCAATTATAAGCGGGTTTTACAGTTAATCATCGAGAAATTCCCGATAAACCAGAGCGCTCGGGAAAACTCCAGAAATCCACAAAAATCGCCTCTTGGAAAAGTAGCATTGTTTCGGAATAAATAAAGTACCCACCAAAGAACCATTATCCAATAGGATGGGCTGAAATAACTCTTAATAAAAATAATATGAATAAATCCATGGAAGCATTAAAAAATCTAGCAAAGACGAATTTTGGCCTAGTTTTCCAATGACCCAGGAGCACAAATTGAGTGGATAAAAACACGCCTTAGTAGCCACAGATCCCTTCTTTCACTCGCACTTTGATTCATTAAAAAATATTGATTTTCACGCGAGTTATTAAAAAATTAGTAATTTACTTGGGGACGTCAAGCCCTCAGAGCGTGCTCTCTATAAGCCGGCCTGGAGCTCAATTTTGGGTCGGTGTTCGGGCCATTTATCTCGAAAACTATCTAATTTTTCGAAAAAATGCTAGGGATCATTTTTGTGGGTAAGGAACTCCTCTTTATTTTTCGTCTGAGCAAAAATTCTCCAGTGGTCAAATATCGGCAGATATCGCGGGAAAACGGATTTTCTGGAATTTCAGAGCCATTTTCCCACCCTTCCACAATGGTCAGGTACCTGAAATTTTGGGAATTTAATGTGCCTACCATAACTTGCAAATTAAACAAAAAATTGCTCTTGCTGGACCAGTTGCCCATGTTGACACCTTAGTTTACTGGACTAATCATCTATATAGCAGGTGGAAATCCACGCTATCAACAAGTATCTGCAAATGAACATTGCAAAGGGATATAGAGGCTTAGCATGTATCCATATCAGAGCCAGGCTGCTCTGCAGTTTTAATCATCTGTAGATTATTCAATCTCCTGGTCAAACAAACCTAGGAGTCGCTGACCAACCAAACGTAGATGCAGACGCAGTTTCAATCTCAGTAGATTAAAACAAAACATCAAACGCTTGAGCAGAAACATGGCAAACTGCTGGTGAAAAAATATTGTGCATGGATAAGAAACTGCCTCATACATCATCGTCGAAGCTCTGACTCATTGGAGATCTAAGCTTCTGGGAATAAAGCGACCAAAGAAGGATTTCTCCAAGAGGGATCCATTGAAAGGATTGTTAACTATAATAAAAACAGCTGGTCTACAGATGAACGGTATAACCAAGAGCACTAGAAACATAAACGCAGAGGTGTCAAAAACCACCGCTGGCTGTAGTGATTTAGTAACTTTTGACAGTTTTCTTGACATTTGAAGTGTAGACTTGCAAATACAGTGCCCCGGAACTTCGCACACACGTCCTTCCCATTTTTTACTTCTTCATTCGATGTGAAGTTAAATTCGGTACCGGCACATGGGGTAATTCTTATCAGATTTTGTCAGGTAAAGAATACAATATTAAAAGGATGACATTTTTATTTGCTTCAAACAATCCCGAAACGGTCAACATCTGCCTCTAGATCTTGAATGTTTTTTACTTCTTCGGTGGGATTTACCCATCTTCTGTTTTCTACTTTTCTTTTGCATGCTACATGCTTCCATGTAATATTTTTGTTTTTCCGCTTTGTTCATTCTACACCAACACTTTGCACCTTCTATTGCTATTTTCGTTATCGACCAATCACAATGCTTTTTCCTGTAAAAAAATAAAAGGTAGAACGTGTCACGGGACACACGGTAGGAACTTTAGTTCCTTTTAAGCAAAAATTATGTAATACATCTAACGTTATAGAATATAGATAAACAATTTGCATATTCCTCGGTGGTCGAGTAGTAAGCAAACCAGACTCTCACGCGGTAGACCCGGGTTTGATTCCCCGTGAATAATTTTTTTTATTGTTAATTTTATTTTTAAATAATTATTCTGCTTGATATTAATAACGACAACGGGTAGACGTTTGAAATATTTAGCAGAATATTCATTATTATAGATAATGGTACGGTACCCTTCATGAGGGAGTCCGACTGGCAACATCTACTTATAACAGCATCGTATATTTAAAAAGGGAAACCGTAGCATTATACAAATTGGACATTCAAGAACTGTACGTTTACCACACAAAAATTAGTGGAAATATAGAATTGAATTGTTAAATTTTTAATTTGAAGTTATATTACAGTTTATAGACATTTTTATTTTCTAGATTTTTTCTTAAGTGGGTCGTAGAAAAAATATGCTGTTCGACTCGTGTGGATTGTCCATATCGCACTTGAACAATTGAGCTCTCCGCCTACGGCGTCGTGCTCAAACTTCGTCCTCGTGCGATATGGCCATCATATCCACACTAGTTGCACATTTCAAAGTTATTAAATTAAAACATTCGTTTTCAAAATTTCAACACCCTGTATTTCGAAAAGTAAATGTGCTAGACCCCTTAATCCTCATATCATTTTGTTCAATTTTACGAGAATAATCTACATGCAAACGTTGTAATTACCCTTAACGTTCGAGATGCTTATACCATTTTTTGCGCGATCGCATTGAAATAAATTCCGAATAAAATAATTTAAATTTCTTCGAAATGAACGAAATGTCAAAAGTGACATTTATACTTCTCGATCAGTTTAAAAAATATTTTGCATTTTGGTGAAATTTATTACTTTTCGACGTCTGAACGGTAAGTAAATCACTTACCGACGTGTTAAACTTAGAAACCAGTAGACACAACCTACCGTCCTGACAACCGATGCTGTAAATAAACAAAAAAGATCAATCGCGCAAAAAAAATTATGGAAATAATAGTGAAAATTTATCCAAACAAATTCAAGTAGATCACCAGTACTGCGAATACCAGCTTTGCATAGAATTTAAATGTAGCATCGGTGGTTCAGTGGTGAAATGCTGTCCTGCCACGCGGGAGGCCCGGGTTCGATTATCGGCCGAAGCATATGAATCGCTGCTTCGTAAACGAGAGAGAGACTCAGGAGAGAGCACACGCACGCAAGTAAGGCACATAACGAAGCAACGTAACATAACGTAACGTAACGGTCAGATCTTTTGCGTCGCGACCCCCGGTCGCTCAAACTTAACCTGACGTTAAGAACTAAAGTTCCAAAATCAACATGTAAACAAAGACCACACGTTATCTATTCTAAGTCTGTTGCGTATTGGACGACTTGCATTGAAATGTTAGCAGTAGCATTCAATATGCACGTGATTTCATTTTCGAGAGGTTTTTCTTGAGAACTTTAGTAAAATTTATTTACCTGACGTCTCTTAAGAAATTTAAAAAAGGATTGTTAGTTCTTGGACCTGGTCTGTAGCATTTTTTCCTAACTTGTTCATCTTTTCCTTTTATTTTCTTCACTTTTCTACTGCTCCGATTGGAATGTTCCCTTTTTCTAGATTTTCTGTCCGATTTACTATTTTTTGAACAATATTCTGAAGGTTTTAATCGGTTAGGACAGCCCTTTTTACTTGCACTCATCCTATCGAAGGACATGTTGGCTATAAGGAACTACAAATTTTCTTTGGGAGCTATATTTTTTTCAGTTCAAGGAAACATTAGAATTTTTTGAAACTCGTTCATTTAAAAATGACAGCTGTAATATATATTTTTAAATTTGATATTGACAAGAACGTTTGTCAGAAAATTGTGCTAGCTTTCTTTTTCTCGCGAAGAACGAGTGAAATAGATAAATATAATATTTTGGTTTCGTCACAAGTTGGTGTGAAACAAGAAAACCAGACTACTTACCTAGACTTGTGGCTAAAGATGAAAATTTTTTGAGAATTATTGAAAAAAATTTACTGAAGTTTTGAAAGAACTGGAGATATTTTGAGATCCTCCAAAAACCTTTAGAAATTATGATAATAGAAAAAATTTCGAACTAAAGAAGTTTGAAAATAACTGGAAAGCTTTCAAAATTTGAATTAAATAGAAAAACATTTGGAAAATGGAGGAAACTTTGACAGCGTGTCCACGGATGGAGTACCCTATAGGTGAAAAATTTTTAAATATTAATTTAGTGAAAAATGTTATTCTTGATAAAAAGTTTTGCTTGTTCCGAAACCCCATAAGATGAAATAAAATTCAAGTTTTTTAAAACCCGTTTCATTTTATGGTCAGTTTTATGAAAACCTGGAGTCTGACTTTTTGACATTTCTTGACATATTGGCTAATATCTTGGGAACCTTAAGGTTTGCAAGGTTCTAGTCTACTCCATTCGATTCAGAATTGAATTTTCTATAAAAAGAGAGAATTTTGAAAATTATGAGTCTTCGCGAATTAGTATAAGTTTCGGTGTGGACTGAAAATTCTAAAATCCATATCTAGGGTTTTTCGATGTGGAAATTACCTCTTTTTATAGAAAATTCAATTCTGATTCGAATGGCATAGACTAGACCCTTGCAAACCACAAGGTTCCCGAGATATTAGCCAATATGTGAAGAAATGTCAAAAATTCAGACTCCAGGTTTTCATAAAACTGGCTTTAAAATCAGACGGGTTTTTAAAAACTTGAATTTTATTTCATTTTATGTGGTTTCAGAACAAGCAAAACTTTTTATCAAGATAACATTTTTCACTAAATTAATATTTAAAAATTTTTCACCTATATATACTCCGTCCGTGGACACGCTGTATGTATTTTGAGTTTATTTTTTTTGTTTCTTTCCAGGTAATATAATCACCTTCCATCAAACGTATCCTTTAACAGGAGGGGAAACCCTCCAATATCCGTGTCCTAGAATTTCGACAGCCGCAATCGATGAACTATTCGACAAATAATTTTTTTATTTTCATGACGAAATTTAAAAAAAAAACCTGTGATTGTTTTGTATTTTAAATATCCCGTATTTTTTTTTATATCCTTTCTAGTTTCTACGTAATACGTTATTCGTTTGTTTAGCTTTTAGGGTTTTTCAATTTTTGTATGAAAATCATACCGTTATTATATACGAAGTGATAATTATTGTGAAGGTCCTTTTTTTTATTAGTCAGCTTGAGGATAATGAAAAAAGTGCAATATTGAATAAAATATTTTTATAATCAATAAAAATCACTTGGTGTTAGGTGGTTGTTGAGTCACCAATAATTCACCGATTGATGAAGATGAATTAAAAGTATTTTTATTATTTGAAATGTGAGTTTGAATCCTGAGAGCGATAAAAAGGACCGAGGATTTATTGTGTTTGTAATATTGATATAATAAAATTCGAACTTTTTGTATTGGTCTTTTATTTAATTTTACAATTATATTTGAAAAAATATTAAAGTAGGGAAGCTTAAACTTCCCCATGTATTCCCTATTACAGAAAATCAAAAATACATTTGAACTTTTGAATCTCTACTTTATAAGAAAAGTTGACCGCTTTTACCCTAATTCCAAATACTTCTGATCCTCCCTCTTTATACTTCTTTTTTTCAAAATACTTTTCTACTTTCTTTGCTCTGTTTGTGTCAGTACTTGATCAAAATTATAAATTATAAACTTTAGTATCTCCCACTGTACCTGCCTTTCATCTCAAACTTTTATCTAACCTCCCTGATCCTACTTTTTATATCAAAAAATGAATAAATTTCTAAAAAATTTCACCTCTCCTTTAATCCTTTTTATTTAAATCCTGAATATTTCTGTCTTTTCCTTTCACTGTTTGTCTCAGAAGTAGATCAAAATTATAAATAAACTTTTAGTTCCCTTGTATCTACTGTTTATCACAAAAAATTAAAACAATTATGAAAACTTCTTTAACTCTCTTTGTATTCTTTATTTTAATAAATATTTTTCCTTCCCCTTCTTTGTTTTAAAAACTATCACAAAATATTAACAATATTCTAAAAAATCTTGAACCTTCCCGATATTATTTAATTCAGAAAATTCTAAATTCCTATGTTTGTCTTAGAATTTTATGCTTCTTCTTCTAGCCAACTGAGAAGTTGAATTTCTCTATTAGTGGTCAATTATTTTCTCTATTATTACCAGGTCAATAATGGACAAATTCAAATATTTTGAGAATTCAGGGATAGTAGTTCAACAAAAACTTGTGGAACGTAATTTTGTATACCCAGGAGATTGTCTTTAACGTATTTGCTGCTTGAAATTATCTATATATCAAGATAAAATTATTTGAATAAAAATGTCATTAGCTCAAAATTTGCGCTCAACCAAAAATGACTAATGACATAACGAGTACGTTCATAATATATCGAAAACTGACAGTGTACTTGTCAGTCAGACGACGGGGTAAACGCTTCTCGTAGTGCGTTTGTTAATTTTTTTTTCTTCAACTTCTATAAAAAGTGACGTATTTCTCATAGCTTACTTATTTTCGCTCATTCTGTGAGAAATATCATTTCTCACGGCACTTTGCCCACGCCACATACACTTATATGGAGAATCAAATAAAATCGACAAAAACTTAGTATGCTACTGTCATCTTTAAATACCTACTTAGTTTTCACAAAACTGTCAGATTATATTAATAGTTTTTAAATTGTAAAAGGTAGTTTCAATCGTGCTTTGATGAAAATCCCAATTTCCATTCAAAATATTAGTTTAACAAGACATATCTTTAGATTTGTGGTCGGAATTTTCAAGAAAAAAGTATGAATTGGCATACGAAAAATGTATAGAGTGGTGAAGAAATACAAAAATAAAATCTTTTTCGGAAAGTGTACTTTTGGTATATTTTGAGTTGTCAAAGTTGTCAAAAAAATTAAAGGCGTCTACACTTTGGTCACAGTTTGTGCAGTTGTAGAAAAAGTATAGTGTGCAGCATGCGGGGAAAGTACTTTTCTCACTTGTTACACAATATACTATTTAATTTTTGTCTTAATTTTGGCTAGTAGTGGAAAAAATGTATATACAGTGCTATTCAAAAGTCCCCTCCCCCTCGTATCTTTTGAACAATTACACTTACATTAGTGAAATTTGGAGGGTGAAAATAAAGTGTTGTAAACTTCTCTACGAATGGTAACAGGTGTCGTAATAGTAATAGATGACGTCACAGTGCCACTCTGGCCAATAAGTTTAAATAGGACCTTATGGCAAGTGAGATCTCGTTTGAAAGGCATTGACATTGGCTACATAGCCATATTAATTTTGTTTGCGTTTAAACTAATTTTGACGGATAAATTAAATAAATACCAAAATTATTGAAATAATTTTAAATTTAATTAATCAAATATCAACTATGGATTCTAATAGCAAGTGTTCGAAATGTGCTCCGTCTACTGCCTGACAGTAATACATGTTCATTTAAAAACCAGGAGGAGTAATTCGAAAAGCCTTGCTCACACCACTAAAAGTTACCAGATTAGTTACTAAAGGGTGTGTTCCGAAAACGTAGTCAACAGTCGTGTTCCAAATATATTAAATATGCCTTGATAGCAAAGACATTAGTCTTAAGTCGATTATGGCCATTGTTGATGGTGGAGAATTACAGATAGTCAAGTTACTTTAATTATATTTATCACAATTAAATTGAAAAGAATATGACAATTGATGATATGTTCTGGCAATAACAATACTACAAAATTAATAGTATTGTAGAGCAATATGCATGGAGTATTAATTTAAACATTTCCAGTTATCTTTATGTTGCCGGATTAAGTGTAATAAACCACTTTTCAAATACTTCTGAGATACCTTCTTCCTTCTTTTTAACTTCAAAAACCAATAATGTATTTTCTACCAAACCCATTCTTTTCTATATTGTTTTATATCTTCCATGGCATGTTCTTCCGATGAACTTTGACAATTTCTTCCCAAATATGTATATAACAAATAAATAGTACCTACATTTGACTTGTCAAAAGGTGACACAGATAAATTCAATTTGTTTCAAGAAAGTCTGAACGTTTCTTTGAAGCTTGCAAAATTTTGTCCAGCACAGATAACATTTTTGTTCTTCGAACGACATTTTTTATTCACTCATCACAATTTTTCAAAAGTCCTGGTATTCCATCAATATTTTCTGCACTATATAATGTTCCTCTACTTCAGTATTCCCTTAATAATCGCTAAGCCGACTTTACTACTTAAAAAAAATGTAAAGTAATAATGTACCCACTGCTTGAGAATATTTTTGGTTTTTCATCCAATATTTATTTATTTATCTGTCAGAACTATCAAAAATGAAAACTATCAGCTGATGTCAATATTAAAAAGTGTCGTGTGAAACTGGGCTGAATCTGACCAATCAGAGGTCTACAGAATTGCCAACTTAAATTCAAATCACTCCTCCTGGTTTTTAAATGAGGTATAGTAAACTCTTGTCGTACTCTTTCGAATGTATCAGCTGAAATTGCATTGCATTCTTCAATAATTCTTTCTTTCAAAACGCCAATGCTATCTGGTGCTGTAGTATAGACCTTGGATTTCAAGTACTCCCGTAGAAAAAAATCTAATGGTATCAGATCTGGTGACCGAGGTGGCCATTCTATAGGACCTTCCCGGCCGATCCATCTACCTCGATATTTTTCATCCAGGTAAAGTCTTACTGCACCATAATAATGTGCAGGAGCACCATCTTGTTGTAATGTTATTTCCAGATGGCCGAATTCAATCATTTTGTAACATCTCCAGATACACTTCACCGCTTAAATTTGAATTTAGGAAGACAGGACCAACTATGTGGTTTCCCAAAATAGCTGCCCAAACATTTACTTTTTCTGGAAATTGGGTATGTTGTTCACGAAAGGTGTGAGGATTTGTGTCACTCCAATACCTTAAATTTTGTGTATTCACATTTCCATTGAGGCAAAAAGTACTTTCTAAAACAAATTGTTTTTGTGTAATGTGGGTTTTGACTAATTTTATTTGTCATACATTCACAAAATTCGAATCTTCTGTAGGGGTCGTCATCCGAAAGGTGGTGCACCATTTTTAACTTGTATGGATGAAATATATTTTTAGCCAACACTCTCTGTACTGTACTTTTACTTACTTCACAGATAGACGCAATTTTAGTTGAAGAGGAAGTAGGGTTTACTACCATACCAGCAACTTTATCAATTTTTTTATCATCACTAAATGTTGGTCGACCAGATCGTTTGGCATCTTGAACACTACCTGTTGCTTCAAACTTGTGAAGAAGCTCCCTCAAATAAGTTCTCAAGATAGGGCGATCTGGGTATCTCTCATTAAATAAACGTTCCGCTTCATGGAGATTCTTTCTAGATTCACCAATTATTAAGATAGCTGCTACTTTGTCGGCTTGAGTACGTACCACTTTGCCTATGTAAACTCTTAAACTTTTCGTTAAACAATAATAAAATTAAATATTCAAGCAACAATTACTATTAAATTAAAAACGTCAATTTTTTTGACAACTAACCAGAGGCGGTCTGAAAAATCTTCAATATTTAAATGTGAAATAATAATTTTGGTATTTATTTAATTTATCCGTCAAAATTAGTTTAAACCCAAACAAAATTAATATGGCTATGTAGCCAATGTCAATGCCTTCCAAACGAGATATCACTTGCCGTAAGGTCCTATTTAAAATTATTGGGGCCATAGTGGCACTGTTATTATCTCCCCATGAATCCTGAAATTTTTTTTCTCAGTATTTTATCAAAATTATAAATATTATTTTGAATCCCTGTACTTTATCTTAAAATGTAATAATAAAACAAGTGTAAAGAAAAGCCAATGTTCAAAGAGCTATTGCTGGATTTCTTAGGTCTTTATGAGTTCCCTAATGGAAACTTTTAGTATGTGGAAGTTTTTTACACCATTTAGTATACATGGGAGATCATATACATTTTTCACAGTATGTATTGAACAAGATTTAGCTGTCAGTAACTTTTTCTTCACTGCTCCTGTCAACTGTCAGACTACTGTCAAAATTTTGGGTAAAATGTTTTGGACACAGTCGTTGACAGCATGAAACCTCTTCAATATTGACGAAAATGGGATAGAGGAAACACATTTTTTAATAAAAATAGATTATATATTCACCACTAATATAAAATCAGTATAATAATAAATTAAACAATTACAATAAAATAGAGCGTGTAAGTTTCGTCTAGCTATCAAAGAAAATAAACTTGATTACCCATGATCCTTGAACATATAAGGCAGACTTATATCAAGAGTAGTCCGTTTTCGTTTCACCCTCGTCCTGTAACCCTAAAACAATCCATTCAATATTAAATACACCCAACGTTCGTAAGGTAAGCTAAATTTTCGAAGATGATGATTTGAGTGATGTCGAAGAATGTATTCTCTGAAAACAAAAATTTATATATCTTTAGTTACAATTCAAACAAATAATTTGATTATTAAGAAAATTTTTTGACAATACCAAAAACCAATCAAATTTCCTCATTTTATATCATATGAACAATCTCAGCCAATCATGTCAACATTACACTGAAAACAGACCATCGGCAATTTTCACACGTTGCTATGGATACATATTGATTTATTTCGATTCTGAAGTTTCGAATATTTAATATTTCGAAATGTCACGATTTGGTTCTAATACTGAAACAAAAAATTTTCTATCCGAATATCCCTCGGACATTGATAAATGCTCAAAAATTTTATGACAACTTTCTCAAGCTTGTTGCTTGTAGGCAACAGACCTCCTCCTACGGCGTCGGTCTGTTTCCAAGCAACAAGCTTTCGAAATCTGTCATAAGATTTTTTCGAACAATTATCAATGTCCTTGGGTTATTACTACTGAAAATTTCTTGACATTTTCAAGAACCAATCAAATCTCCTCATTTTTTATCACATAAACAATTTCACCCAATCATGTCAACATTACACTGATAACAGACCATGTGCTATTTTCACGTTCTATGGACACATATTGATTTATTTCGATTTTGAGGTTTTAAATATTTAATATTTCGAAATGTCACGATATGTTTTAGCTCTGTATTTTTTCTATAACTTGCAAAAAATTTTCTATCCGAATAGCCCTTGGACATTGATAAATGCACAAAAATTTTATGACAACTTTCTCAAGCTTGTTGCTTGTAGGCAACAGACCTCCGCCTACGGCGTCGGTCTTTTTCCAAACAACAAGCTTTCGAAATCTGTCATAAAATTTTTTCGAACAATTATCAATGTCCTTGTGTTATTACTATTGAAAACATCTTTAAATTTTTGGATATTTATAATTAAATTTGAATGACCGATTCTAGAATTTCGATTTTTTTACGAATGGAGACTAAATCCATGGATTGTATACTGCCTGTACTCAACTTTAGTGAGACCCATGGTTACTTATGTGTAGCATTAGTGTAGTAACCAAAACAAAAGATCAAAGGACATCTATCAAAACTTCAGAGACTTGCCTGCGGCAATGGAAGCCATCCATACTCAATCTTCCTGTTAAGGTATAAGCGAGAATGGCTGCACACAGGCTGGACTGGAATGCAATGGGAATTGGAACGAAGGAACCAACACCTACAGAATCACAGATGTTATCGCAAACTCGCTTCTTGAAATGAGAAGTGATAATATCCTGGATACAATTAACGACAACCATATCCAGTTAAACTGAGATGGGTTGGAAGCATGCAGCCAGGAAATAACGTTTGTGTGGTATGGTTGAAATAATACCCTTCTTGGAGTGCGTCATCGATTGTTAATCTCCTTCTATCACATTACGTAAGAAGAAATGGAAAAAACGGCAGGTCTGTGATTAATCATAATCAAAATATCACAATAATGAACCGTTTGAATATATTACAAACGTCAACCCTTATCTTTGACTTACAAAAATTTGCTTGGTTGATGTTTAGATTACGCGCCAGCGCAACCTATCAATCGGGAGCTCAAAATACTATAAAGGCGTTACTTTCGTAGCGGCAATGTGTCTTACGTCTTTTTCTACTGTCACACTGACACTTCTTGTCAGGTGTGTACTTTATTGTTTACAGTCAATAATTCTGTATTTGAAGTGAATATTAATTTTATTGTTATATTTATCTAAATAATACAAAAATATGCCTAGATACACGAAAAAACATAAGCATTTTGAAAGCTCTGAAATATTTTCAGTTAGAAAAAGATGCTGGTAATTATTGATTTCATAGCCTTTAAAAATTTGGCTGAATACGATCCTGATGATTTTATTTATCAAATTTAAGGTTAGCTATATGTCAAAATAGCAAATAAAATAAACGACATGCCGAAAACCCGGATATACGTCACAATCGATGACGCACACCAAGAAGGGTATTATTTCAACTTTATACTGGATGGATCTGAATTGATATATGAACAGGAACTAGAGTCCACGGTGCTAGACCCTAGCTAGAATATGAAGCACTGTTTCATTGTAGATATAGAATTTTAGGTCTAAAGCGCCCAAGGTAGTATTTCTCCAGAAGAACCTAGTGAAAAGACTTGAGCCTGATTGGGACTACTGGTCTCTTGTCTCTTATCATAAACGGTACGACCAAGAGTACAAAAATCCTAAAGACTGAGGTGCCGAGAACTCAAAGCCTCTGAATGGTGAAGCCAAACTAATCAATCAATCAATCAGTAACAGAAATAATGGAATATTCTAAAATTTATTGGTCATTGAATATTATTAAAGTGGTGAAGGGACACACTGGAATAGAAAGAAATGAAATAGCAAATGAACTAGCAAATAGGGAGACTGAAATACCCTTTTGGGGGCCTGAACCCTTTTCCGGAATCAGCTCCAATGTAACATTGGAACAAATAGGTAAAGCCGAAAAAAGAGAAGATCCGACCATTGGAAAGATGTATTAGGGATAAGACAATCAAAAATTCTTCAGGGTGTCTTCAACCAGTTGAGTTGAGTTTTAACAGGGATCCTAACGAGACATTGTCGCCTGAATGGGCATCTATAAAATCTTAAAATAGTGCAGCAAGAAGAATGTAGATTATGTGACATGGAAGAAGAAATCTTCATCCAAATACTTGCGAATTGTACAGCAATTCAGAATCCTAGGGCACAACACCTAGGAGACTAGTGGATAGAAGAGGTACATTTGCCTAAGTCAGTTAACCTAAAATTTCTCAGTGCATGAGTATCACTCCATATAAACTGATCTATTATACACATACATTCTATATTTTCATTAAAAAATCGTCCTTTATTAGGTATTCTGTTACCAAGAAGACAGGTTATGATTCTTTTATACAGAATATTTACCTAATTAATAATTTTCTTACCGGTGTTATGTCATTGGAGAGTGGTATGGATTTTTCAGGTGAAGTTCTCTTTTTCGTCCTCAACAAATTGTTCGTAGCTACAATAAATTTAAATTACTATATGGTATAAACTAGAGAGATTATTATTGTTAGAGTTTGTTCAACCATCCTTTGCCGTTACGTCATAATCGGTGACGTATTCTGCTGTTTTACGTATGTCATATATTAGTTGAATGTTATTTTACTCTTAACCTCAAAATTATAATCTATGACATTATGTTAAGAATTGTTTTCAAAATATAACAAATGAAATTTATGTCGACCTTAGATAAGAAATACGTTAATGACGTCATAATTCCGTCTCATCCATTTCATGAATGAGAAAGCAAGCTGGACAATGTATGACGTAACGGCAAAGGATGGTTGAACAAACTCTAACTGTATCTCTCTCTCTATTAGTAACAGACTATCACTTACCTCCCGGTAAATTTGGCAGTACAAAATCGTCAGATTTAATTTTGGTTTCCTTCTTCTTATTTAAATTGTTGTTGTTGAAACTGTTAAACCAAATCGGTGCATTATCAAACAGGTTACTGTGATCTCCAGTGGAAAAAATATTTTCGACTACGGCGCTTCTTTCCAGTTTTTTCAAAAATTGCGTTCGGGGATTACTTAATAGGGGAACCTAAAAGTATAAATTCAATTACCGTTTCAAGATACTTCCTAATTGATAGTGAAGGTATAAAATGATAATTGAACATCAATTCAGCCTTTAAAAAAGTTTTATAATGTTACCGAATAACTGGTCAAGCTTTCATTTTGCTAAATCCCAATTCGCATAGAACATAGAGTGGTACACAGGATAAAGCAGTATATGTCATTCCCCTAGAAAGGTCTTTTTAAAAACCAAAAGCATGCTTCAGACACTACTAATGTCAGTTGTTACTTTTAGTCCAGTAACTGAAGGGGCAAACCTATCAATATATTTGTCCAATAATTTTTTTTGGCTTGATTTGTAGGTCTTGACAGGTACTTCAAAGGGAGAAAAAGTTCTCCAAGATTGCCCCTTGGCTAAGGGCCCAAACCGGCCCCTAACGCCCCCCCAAAAAACGGTTTCCCTCCATCACCTCCTGAAATAGGCAATTTGGAAAATTTTTGTTCAGGTAGAAAGTGAAGGTCGTTAAATTATCTACAAAAATGGTCCCTATTATTTTTTTCGCAACACGAATATTATTATTGGACAAATATATTGATAGGCTTGTCTGTTTTCAGTTACTGGACTATTTGCCATTGCCCAATTTATATAAAACCGACACATATTAGGCCATCTCGACGCGGAGAAATAGCCTAAGTTGTATCTAAACACCTTAAAAGATTTTTAAACTCAAAATATTTCTTGGGCACCAGATATGTCAGTTATCACAGTCATTATGCCCAATTTAGATGAAACAGACATGCGTCGAAGTGGTACATAGGTCATAATTCAATTCCAACAACTTCTGTAAGGGATTTTGGTACCTACATTATTTCTTGGGCACTGATCATGTCAATAATGAGCACAGAGCCCAATTTAGATAAAACAAAAGCATAAAGAAATGCTCCTAACGCAAAAATTATGCACATGCCAAGATTTTATTCTGGAACATGGACGTTTTCTTGAGCTACGCATATCAGATGTCAGTTTGCTAATGCCCAATTCGCATAAAGATAGACAAAAGTGAAGGGTACAAGTACATACGTCAAAGTTGTTTTCAAATACTTTCTTAGTGATATTTTTGAATCTAAAATATGTAATGGTTGGCTGCCAGGCCTGTTTCGACAACTCTATTGCAACTAGCGCTTCAGGTGGATGGGTTTGAAACCTCATTTTTGTATTCAAGGTCATCCTATAAACTTTCACTTCTATAGGTTAGACTGTTTTGTGCACTAAACTCGATACTGTACCTCACCCCTTGCACCTTTACCTCCAGCTACTGAAACGACAGGACTTGCATGGCAACAGTAACATTAAAATATCTGCGTTTAGAAACTTTTCGGGTATGACGTACCCAACCTCACTCATGCCGGGTTTTAAACTTCACGTATGTCAAATGTCACATAAAATAGACATATGCGAATAATAATTTTACGACAAAAAGTAATTAGAATGTCTTGCACGAACCTGTGATGACCTGGATGAGAGATTGTTGATACTTTGCAGCACGTTGGGAGACTTCTTGGGTGGATCTTTGTTAAAGCTAATATTATTGATAGTTGGATGTAGAATCGAGTGCGATTGAGGCGATCTATTATAATCTGCGAATTCTAAATGTTGAAATTGAGGGGATTGCGAAAGATCGTCCTTTTGTTGATCCTGTAAAAAATTCGATTCACTTAAAAATGGAAGATGATAAATATAAAGTACTTACTTGTCGAGAACTAAATTTAGCGAGACTTTCTAAAGACTTTTCCAGCATTTGAATTTCGGAAGCGTTAGTACTACTGTGACTCAATTTATTTGCACGAACTTTAGTTAGATACGAAGCCTGTCCGGGTCTTTGTTGTAGTATGTTCAGTCTTTGAGCTGTTTTCGTCAACGTTATTAAATTTTTATCGCTGAAGTTTTCGTTAATAGTACCATCTCCGCCGCTGAGTTTACGTTTCATGGTACCTATAAACAATAATATCCCTAAATTTAATAAACATTAATAAGTATGGCAACAGTTTCATAATACAAGTGTGCTGCCCTACAAGGGAACAGACAAGTAATGTTAGAAGATAGAAAGTGACATTTAACCAATGTAGAAAATAAAATGAGGTTAAGTCATTGTAGGCAACCAAGTTTGCACGATGTGGAAGGAAACACAGACCAGATATGAAGGAAATTGTTTATATTTTTCGAATTTTGTGTTAATTCTGTTCTTTTCAATATATTATGCTCTGCGTCTAGTTTTCTCTCGTTACTTATTTGATTTATAAGCACATGTAAATATTTTTTTGAGAAAGGGGAAGGGAAAATTATTGAGATTTATCGCTTCCCGGCCAACTGACACAGATCAAAGTGTAAAAAGTGTATAAAAATATCAGAAAATAAGAAATAGAAAACTAAAAAAAAACAAGAAAACCCAGGCCCAAACCCGGATGATCGAAGTGTAACTATGTATAAAAATATCAGAAAATAAGAAATAGAAAACTAAAAAAAAAAAACAAGAATACCCAGGGCCAAACCAGTTTGATCAAAGTGTATCTATGTATAAAAATATCAGAAAATAAGAAATAAAAAACTGAAAAAAAAACAAAAAAATCCAGGGGTGCGATTTTCGAGTTCACACGAATATTATGCGTGTACGGTTATTTCCACATGAATTTTTTCGTGTACGGTGCTTAATGTGTATTGTTCAACACCGTTCGAATAAACGTTCGTACACGAAAAATTTCGCAGCCGGCAACACCGCACAATCGTATGGTTTTGTCACTTGTGATATTTGAGAAGCAAACAATTTACCTTATCTATGTAGTTCTAATAGTTCTATGCAAAGAATATACCAACTACTGTATCAAGTGTGGTAAGCCCAAACTGGCCTTTGATTTTACTTATTTAACATTTTTCCTTTATTATTGTTTGTTTTTAAAAAAATGTTTATTACTTCTAAAGTG